>CAUDMG010001179.1:0-103752 GCA_958450375.1 Homarus gammarus
ACATTAAGTATTTAGTTTTAGTCACCACACTGAACAAAATATTAAAACTTTGATCAAGATGCCACCAAAAAACATATTTCCATCAAAGGAGTTTATCTTACACACGAGAACAAATATATATACTTTTGATATATTATTTACAAACTATTCCTAGACTGAAATATTTTTGTCAATTAAATGAGGAAATATTAAAGACTACTGTTACCATGTTGATGTTTTTTTGTTCACTTTTATACTGGGCCAATAAATTTTTTTGTTTGTTTCCATTTTATCAACTGATTGGATCTTGTTTGTCATTTGTTTTAATGTTGTTTGTACCAGGAAAGAGAGGTCTGGGTGCACTGTTATTCACCTGCGTTTTCGCTATGTCACTGGACACTGAAAATATACATATACAGTGTTATACTACTGCCTAGACCTGTAACTGCACTGCTATTTCTATTTGATATTTGTAAATGGTCAGTTAGATAAATATTCATAGCTATATATTTTAACTCTTGTTTTATCTATATCCATATGTTAAACGAATAGGTCTTTAATATATATCGAAACTAAATCCTGTGTGTAAACTATCAGTCAAGGCGAAATAGTTGAGGTTCAATTGTGAAAAATTTAAACATTGGACACGAAAATATTTTGGAATGTTGTATACTTGTGAAATATTAAACACTGGCTGAAAAACATAACAGGCAACAGAATAGTTTGGCGAGTGTAACATTTGTTTTGAGGAATTAAAACGTTATTTAGAAGAAAAATTAAACCCATCACGTTAACAAATTATTTCGTGATGATCGCAATTATGTAATGACAAACACTGCATATACAAAATTTATGTTTATGATTGTGATTAAACATTATGAAACAGAAAACTCAAAATATTTAAGTGACGGGCAAGTGGTAAATATTAAGTATAAATTAAAAACCTGGTGTTCAAATCATCACTGACCAAAACGTCTTCAGAAACAAAATAATCATTGCTAGAAAGATCGTCACTACACAAAGCTTATCTAAGAATGGCTTTACGGTTGTTAAATATCAAATAATACACACACACACACACACACACACACACACACACAGTATCTCCATCACCTAAACTCACTGCTGGAACTAAGAATATCCATATTGGCTCTGTAGGGTTCGCCGTCTCAACACAGTCTCATCTCCCATTGTGTGTCGGGAAGACCGTCATCCTTGGGTCGTAATATGATCCAGCATAAAGCGTGAAATAGAGGATGTGAATGAGGTCGAGTGTGGATCAAGGTGAAGGATACTGCAGGTGGTCTCATCAAACAACAGAATCTCCTTAGGTGTACAGGTAGTAAGTAGGTGAATTAAGGGGTTGGGTTGGTTAGGTTAGGTACATTATCTATTTTATTCCAGTGTGTTATTTGTCGCACCCGCTTGTCGAGGTAATGTTTACTATTTACAATATCCCTCCAAAGTCTTCCTTCTGAATTAATTTAAGTTACCGAAAGCAAAATTAGATAATTAGTTAAATGATTTAATTATATCTCATTAATAAGACTAATAGTTGAGAATATCCTGAGAGATAATGATCGTTATCAGAGCGTAATACTAAAAAAATCAGTATTATAACCTTAACTTCAGCATAATACCCTACGAGAGTGAGAGACAATATCACTACACAATCTTTAATTAAATGTATCTCTTAATTAATTCAGAGTCAGGGAGTCAGGGAGTTAGAAAAGTGTTTAGGAATTGCTCTCTCTCTCTCTCTCTCTCTCTCTCTCTCTCTCTCTCTCTCTCTCTCTCTCACCAAGCATCATCAATCGGTCTTTCTCACGTCTAATCCCAGCATCTCTCACAGCTCCTCAGTTTCCACGTGTGTTTTTTTTTTCATAGCCAATTTAAAAGTCCTGCTTCCCTAAGACCATGTTAAAGTGTAGCCAGTGTAATGAATGACAAATTACTCTTACACGAGGAACAAAGGCGTCTATTGTTAACGTTAGTGCTGCGTGGGGGTTAGGAGGGGAAGGGGACAGAAGGTAATGATGGATGACTATTCTCCCTCCCCTCCCCTCCCCAGGATCACATTACAACATACTTATACCAGTTTTAAATAACAAGTTTCACGTTTATACATCATTAGGTCGTACGAGTATCGAGTTAGGATATATTAGGATTCAAAAGGATATAGCCCAGGTTATTGAGGTATATTAGGACACGCCATATTATACAATGTATCAAAATAGGACATATTATGATCCAAAGAATATAATATATAGTATGTTCACTTACTGGGGTATGTTTGGGCACGTTAGGACACTCCAGAACACATAAATTAGGACACACAAGGATAAATATAATAGGACATTCCAAGATACATACATTAGGACACACCAGGATAAATACATAAGGACACACCAGGATACACACACTAGGACACATGAGGATACATACACTAGGACACACCAGGATACACACACTAGGACACATGAGGATACATACATTAGGACACACCAGGATATATACAGTAGGACACACAAGGATATATACACTAGGACACACCAGGATACATACATAAGGACACACTAGGACACATACATTAGGACACGCAAGGATACATACATTAGGACACACCAGGATATATACATTAGGACACGCAAGGATACATACATTAGGACACACCAGATATACATTCGGACACACCAGGATACACACACTAGGACACATACATTAGGACACACCAGGATATATACAGTAGGACACACAAGGATATATACACTAGGACACACCAGGATACATACATAAGGACACATCAGGATACATACATAAGGACACACCAGGATATATACATTAGGAAACGCCAGGATATATACAGTAGGACACGCCAGGATACACACACACACACTATAAAGAGGGCCACAGTCAACGCCCATAAGGCTTGGTTGTCAATATTGCAATTATACTCAAGGCGACATAAATTAATGGGCTGGCCATGTCATTATCGCCGCGTGAGGGAAGAGGCGGAGAGAGAGAGAGAGAGAGAGAGAGAGAGAGAGAGAGAGAGAGAGAGAGAGAGCAAAGGGGGAAAGGGGGGGCGGCAGCTGTCTATTGTTAGTTTGGTGATAAATTGTTATGATAAGGGCGCTGGCTCTCTGTTGTACCTCTTGTCTTCTTTTGTGTTTGTGTGTTTGGTTTGTTTTAGTGTGTGTGTGTGTGTGTGTGTGTGTGTGTGTGTGTGTTTGTACTACCTTTGCTAAATCTTTGTATGTTTCTTCTGTGAACCTGATGCTATGAATCGTCAAGAGACGTAACTTTGTATCATACTCAGAAATACACAACTGCATATAAAAAAATACACCCACACACACATACATACACGTACATATATACAGTACACACTCAAACGATACACAAGACTCTATATTGGACTAGAAAGACCGAATTCAGATGAAAAAATTATCAACAACTTGAATTACAAATATGAAGCCAAACTAATTTCCATATATATCTACTATGGTCATCCATAAAAATGTGCCGCCAAAGCATATTTTTTTCCGGCCGGTCTGCCTTTGATGGACGAACTCAAAGTGCCATTGATATTATGACGAGGCTTTGATCACTATATGTTCCTTATTTCTGGTTAACATTTATAATATGTATCTCCTATTATGGTGTATGTATGTGTGTGTGTGTGTGTGTGTGTGTGTGTGCCATAATTACACTACATAACACGGCAAGACACTCCCTCTGAATAACACCTGATTTTTCCGGGCTTGCATATGAGAGAGAGAGAGAGAGAGAGAGAGAGAGAGAGAGAGAGAGAGAGAGAGAGAGAGAGAGAGAGAATAATAATAATAACAGACACAAATTAGTCGATTGAAACAATTTACGAGAGCATTAATGTGAGGTAGTTGAGGGGTGAGGCGACAGGCACATACCCCTGGTGATGTATGGTGTCTCTCTCCCTCTTCTCTCCCTCTTCTCCCTCTTCTCCCCCCTTCTCCCTCCCTCCTCTCCCCCTTCTCCCTCACCCCTCTCCCTTCCCTCTTCTCCCTCGGCTCTTAATGTCTCTATAACATCCGGATACTTCACGGTGGTGTTCGGATATTTGAAAAGCATCGATGAATCTGCCTGAGCAAAATCTCTCCCGCAACGATACACTAAATCTGGATAATTGCCGATTAACGAAAACTTCAATATATTCCCTTCTTAAACTTCTAACTGGTCATAGTCGATCAGGTTTTTAATCATATATGAATGAATAACGTGGAACCTCATGTAGTAGTTATATATATATTTACTGAATATGCACGGGCCTCTGAAAGCTTTGATATCTGCTGTACGTGGGTGAGTTATATATTCACACACACTCGACCTGTGTGTGTGTGTGTGTGTGTGTGTGTGTGTGTGTGGATATCAGTCTATTTCCCCTTCACGTTCGGTTCAACAACTATGGTCTTTAAACACGTATCAAGTTTAGTAATTACACCAGTCCTTCAACACTTAAAAATGAAGAGAAATCAGTGTTAACATCATCACATCACATAATTATCATATATCAATCCTATCCTATCCCATCCTATCCTATCCTATCCTATCCTATCCTATCCTCTGGTGTTTGAGGTCTTAGAATACGATAAGGCCAAGAACACAGTCAAGGAGTGGGTGTTTCATCAGGACAGTTGATGATATTGGTTGTGTTGAGTTGACATATTCCTGCCTGTCATTCGCTGTTGCTGATCAAGACGATAAAATAAATAATAATAATAATAATAATAATAATAATAATAATTGACGGTTTATTGAAAAAGTTCTGCAGCCCGAAGGCTGAAAATATACATTGGACATAAATGACTTATTACATACATTGGTGGTTTAACAAAAGCCTTCATTAGAGAAAGGTAAAGGAACATACAGTGAACATACAGATTAATGTAGGTGTTGAACAGCAAAAACGTAGTGTAGTAACTCCCTCCCAGATGGTGTTAGGAGGGACCTCACGTGTAGTAGTAGTTCCCTCACAGATGGTGTTATGAGGGGCCTCACGTGGTGTAGTAATTCCCTCACAGAAGGTGTTATGAGGGGCCTCACGTGCAAGGATGGAGGACTGTCTTCAGGTATGGTAGGAATTTCTTATTCTTTCTTCTTTTTCCCCTCTATTCTTCCTTCTTCTTCCTCTTCTCCGTCTTCTTATTTTTTTCTTGTCATCTATTTGTTCTCCTGTTCTTTGATTTCTTTTTCTTCCTTCGACTTTTCTTCTAATGCTTTTCCTCTCTATTAATTGCCCTTCTATTCCTTCTTCTTTATCTGTCTTCTTATGACTGTCTTTGTGTTCGTTTGTCTTCTCTTTCCTTCTTCTATATCTTCCTCTTCCTTTGTCTGTCTCATTTTTCTTCGTCCGTCTTTTCTTCGTCTATTCTTTTCAACTCCTTTGTTTACCGTCTTCATTTGTCTTATTATTCTCCCATCTTCTTCTACCCCTATCTTCTTCCGTCTCCTACGCCTGTCTTCTTTTTTGCCTATCTCCTCTAAGTGTCTTCTTCTTCTTCTTCTTCTTCTTCTTCTTCTTCTTCTTCTGCCTTCCTCCTCATCATCTCATCTTGGCAAATGTTTAGAGAAAAATAACCAAAAAATAAAAATAAAAAAATCACTATGCAAAATCCTGAACGATACCTGAGAGACGTGAATCACTCATCAATACCCATTTCTCCTGCACAAATGGAATCCTGATAAAGACGAGAGTGAAAGACGGTCTTGCAAATGTTGCATAAAGGTGCCAGTTGCTGTACGTGACTGTGAATAATGCAAGATGAAACTACCTCAGTTGTCAGAAAGTTTCGATATTTTTTTTTGTGTGTATAATATTTTGATTGTATAACGTGAAGGAAAAACTCAGGATGGGACCACGTTAATTTTTTTTAAATATTTCGATTATTTTTTTTAATAGGTATATACCGGTATGTTTATTATTAGCGTTTTATTGTACATTGGTGAACCGAGATGTCGTCATGAAACTTTACCGAGATAAAATAAAAAAATTGTGGAGTGTGAGCGAAGCATTAAGGGGGGTAGGTGAGGGGGCGAAGGGGAGGGGAGCGAAGGGGGCAGGGGAAAGGGGGAGGGGAGCGAAGGGGGCAGGGGAAAGGGGGAGGGGAGCGAAGGGGGCAGGGGAAAGGGGGAGGGGAGCGAAGGGGGCAGGGGGAAAGGGGGAGGGGAGCGAAGGGGGCAGGGGGAAAGGGAGAGGGGAGCGAAGGGGGCAGGGGGAAGGGGGAGGGGAGCGAAGGGGCAGGGGGAAGGGGGAGGGGAGCGAAGGGGGCAGGGGGAAGACGAAGGAGCGGGGGTAAGGAGCAAGGAGTGGGTAAGGAGCAAGGGGGGAGGAAGAAGCAAGTGTGGGGGAAGGGAAAAGGACGAAGGAAATAGGAGGGAGGGAGGGGCATGGGTAGAGGGGATAGGAGGATGTCAATTGCGCCTGGCGGTCTTCTTACGCCCAATTGACTTCCAATAAACGCTTGAGAATTACCCAAGGAGCAGAGTCTTCAGCTGTCAGTGACCTTCAGGAGGAGGTGCTGGTGGTGAGAAGAGAGAACTACCTTCACTGACTCACTCATTCACACATCTCCAGACACACACCTACACAACCTTCCACACCTGCATAGACCCACACACCTACACAGCTCCACATACTAATTCCACACCACACACCGTCACATACACCATTACACACGTACACAGACTTTCACACCTGCAAGAACCACACACCTATACAGAGTCCCACACCTTCATAGACCCACTCAACACCTTAGACTTTTACACGTACACAGACTCCCCATACCAACAAAAACACCCAAACCTGCACGGACGTGTAGCATCATCACAATTTAAACATCATTACACTGGCCAACAATCGTACCAAACATTATACCATAGTTGTATATTAATCAACAAGTGTTAGTTTAAACACCTGTCTACACCTGCAGGAGTTTGAACGTCTTCCACCACCCTAATACAACATACAGGAAACATATTCTCAAAAACGTCCAATTGCTCTTTGCGTCTTGGGTGCTATGGTCCCAGATTCGTACCTCCTGAAGTAGTGTTAATTCGTATAATTCCCCTCTAAAACTTCCTACATCGAGTGGTTAAATCTCGACCCCTCACCTGATGTCACTTTGGTAACTTTTGTAATGGTTGTTCCCCAACTTTTACCTGAATCAGGACTTTCTTGTCATCTTGGGTCCAGAGGCCTCGCGTGACCTTACCTGGGATATTGATCTCGTGGTTCCTCCTCACCTTACTTACACCTGTGCGGGGTTGTGGGTAATGTCGTACCTGAAGCAACAGCAAGGGGCACTTATGCATGTCCTGTAAGGCGCTGCGACGTACTAGTATGAAATGATTTCTAGGAGAGTAAGAAGCTCTGTAACCCCTGTCCACTGGCCTCCGGGGACCATAAATCTTACGCGAAAGAAGGAGAAATATTTATCAAAATATAGCACAACCACACCTGGCCCAACCAACACTCCTCATCACAATGATTACCATCACGACACCCTCCAACAGGTGGGAGATCAGGTAACACCCTTCACCCTGAACACCATTACACGGTGGACAACATACTATTCTCATACTTTTGTACCCAGTCATTCTTTCTACCATTTACTTCCCACAAAGAGTAGTTTTCGCCATTTTGCTTCAGGCGTGTTACCTACCTGAGAATTGCCCAATTAGTGATTATAACGCAGGTGACCGTCAAAATACATACACTGAATAAATTAATTTTCTTGCGATTCTTTCCATTTTTAAGTCACTCATAAATTCTGAAGATTACTGGGATAAATTTTCTCCCTAAATCAAATAAATATAGTGTCACTTTAAATAATATTCTCTTCCTCCCTCGAACGTCTTCTACTGTACCTGGAAGTATTGGGTTTTAATACTCTCTCACCTCGTCCTCGACTTGCGGTGGAAATAGGAATCTAGAATACGCGACGGACCTAAGTGAACGCGAACCAGGAGTGAGTTGGGTCATGGTTACCTTTACCTCTGTTGACATTCTTGATTTTCTTTTTCTTCATTCTCTATTTGTTTTTGTAAATCTATTTCCTGTCATTAACAGTTATTTGTGCCTTTTATAAATTGTCTTTGATTGGTTTTATGGATTTTATTTACAGTTATTCATTCGTTATATGGTACTTTTTTTTTTACAATTTCTAATGTGTTTATTTCGATTTTTGTCACTGTTTTTGACGGGTTTTTTTAGTTTGTTATTTTGTTTACGGATGTTTCTGTTGGCATTATCTCATCAGGTGACACACACACACACACACACACACACACACACATCAGAAACCTTACCTCAAAAGAGTTGTATATACTGGACGATATTGTAGCGAATCGTAATGTAAACTAAATAATTATAAAACGCATTATTCTTAACCTAACCTAACCTAACCTAGTCTCAAGCACTATCATATATGAGCAAATTTCCCTCAAGTTATGGTAATAAATATAAAATTGTTTCCCCATTAGGTTAAAACGACAGTGGGGTTTTAGGCTTACTGGACGATTATTCCGGTTTAACTTGACATATTTATATATATTAGGAGTTTTAGTGATAATAGCAGGATTAAGCTTCAAAGCGTAAATTAGTTTTCTGCTGATTAGCGACAACTGTTTGTGTTTAATGTCGTTACTCTGTGAAAAGTTGAGTATATACTGAATGGGATTTCTTGCTTTGCTTTATTTAATTTTTCCTGAAACTTCCTTCCTGATCTTGTAATAACTTAACTTAACCTAAAATTGGTTAGATTAGGTTAGGTTAGTTTAGTTCTGATCCCATTCATCGATAGGTTAATTAATTTCACCTAATTAAATTTTTCCTAGTTAAAGATATCTCGAATTTTCGTGAAAAAACTAGAAAAATATTATTAATTTATTACAAATATCTGTAAAACGAATGGAATGTATATAATGAGAGAGAGAGAGAGAGAGAGAGAGAGAGAGAGAGAGAGAGAGAGAGAGAGAGAGAGGCTACACACACACATACTGACAGCAAGGGAGTCAACAAACAGACAACACGATACAATATTTACGCTCGGCAATTGAACACAGTTGACGGATTGTTGCTGAGTAGAAAAGAAGTAAACACGAGAGAGCAATTGAGTGGTAGAGCAGTGGAAGGAGGAGTGGAAGGAGGAGTGGAAGGAGGAGGGCCCCGAGGGGAGGAGGAAAATGGGTGGTAAGAAAGAGAGCGAGGAGGTAGAGGAGGAAGAGGAGGAGGGAACGAGAAAGAAGATGGGAGATGAGGAGGAGGAGGAAAAGGGGAGGAAAAGTAGACGATTTTATGGAGGGAGGGGGAAGGATTAAGGGAAGAGAGAGGGAGGAGGAGGAGTAGACGGAAAAAAAGAAGAGGGGGAGAAGAGGAGGTGCAGGAGGAGAACGGGGGCAAGGGGAGGACGGGGGCAAGGGGAGGACGGGGGCAAGGGGAGGACGGGAGGAGGAGGAGGAGGAGGAGGAGGAAGGAGAGGAGCATAGGATAGGAGCGTGGGGCAATAGAATGGGACAAGAGAGTGAAACGGAGCGTGGGGACAATAGAGTGGAACAGGAGCGTGGGAGAGAAGAGTGGGACAGGAGCGTAGGACAGGCTTTTATATGACGCAGTATACGCCGTCGGGCTCACCAATGTGGAGATACCGCGTCACAAAAAGACTAAACCAGAGATTACATGACCAAAAAAGGTAGATGACGGAATATCTAGAGATTGATTTGATTTTGCCGCTTGCAGCGGCTACTTCATTGTGCACCCCACACTCATCCTGTGAGCGGTAGCGCAAAAGGATTACAGAGTAGGGTTTACAAAGGGTCATAATAATTAACCCCGGTTGTCAGGATATTATGGCACTGAAAGTTACACAGTATTTCATTTACATTATTTGTTTAGTTCTATACATAAAGGGTAACTTATTCACAAATGCGTGAGAACAGGCGTGTGAGGCAGTATGTCTGGCCTCACACTTTGTTATTCACATTTACGTGGGAGGTATTCAAGCACATTGTGTATTTGGTTCTGTACATGAGAACTGACATAGATACTAAGTGCAAAAAAGTGGATACAATCTTAATATGTCGGCTATCTTGCCATTAGAGATGAAGTGTTGTGCCATTTCACACACAGTGTGCTTGGACCTGTCCCTAAAAGGTTCTATCTTCACACAGTCGAGGACGTAGTGTTCAAGTGTGTGGCCATATGTATGGCCACACACTTTACATTTAGTTTTGTTTACATCTGCTTGAGGAACATACTGCCAAAGGTACTTATATCCTAACCTTAATCTAGCGGTTACAACATCTTGTAATCTAGTGATCTTGTTACTTGCTCCATATACATGTTTCACTTGATACATCTCATCATGGTAAACTATGGATTGACTAGTGCCTGTTTGCACTTGTCTACTTGCGTCAAACTCATCAATAAGTTCTTTCCTAATTACAGTTTTAAGGGTTCTTTTTGACAGACCCAAATTGTATTCAACGGTGTCTTTGTTAGACGCGAGTTTGGCGAGGGCATCAACTCTGTCATGTTTTGTGAGGCCTATGTGAGAGGGGATCCACAACAGTTTGACCCTGACACCCCGGTCAACAAGGCACGCATATTTGTGTCTGGCTTCAGAGACAAGAGCGTGACAACCTGAGTCGAGGGTACCAAGGGCAAGTAGTGAGGATAGAGAGTCAGTGATGATGAGACTGTCAGTAACAGTGGTTTCAATGAATTTAATAGCTGTGAGTATGGCAACTAATTCAGTTTGTAGAGTGGATGCCCAGTTGTTAATTCTAACTCCTTTCTCAATTATATTACCGTCAGGTTGAGTCACAACAATAGCACTTCCAGCCCTCCCACAGGCGGTGTTTAGAGATCCATCAGTGTAGATGGTCTGTGTGATATTATCATCAGTCTGTAGAGTGTGTATGTGTTCAAGAGCTCTCAATTTGGCAGTGTGTTGGAGATAAATGCTTTGTATAATTAATTTTTTAGGCGGATACGTCGGTATTGTGATATCGAAGGGAACTGTCCGCCAGGGTGGCAGGAAGCGCTGTTGTGTCTCAACTTTGTACAGGTGGTCTAGTCCAAATATCTTCATATGTGTAGCTGTAGTTTGGATCCATTTAGACTCAGTAGTCCCATGGTTCATACATTCTAGCAATTTTAAGGAAACAATGTTATCAGGATCACCACACAGAAGCCTCAGGGCTATCATGAGGTTGACTTCAATTATTCTATCTTTAACACTGGGTATACCTAGTTCTTTCCTCATATTAAGTACTTTAGTGCTCATGGGACATCCTAGGATAATTCTGAGGGCTTTATTTTGCATTTTCTCGAGCTTGTCAACTCCTTTCCCGTCACGAAGGACCAGGGCTGGTGCGTGGTAATCTATCAGAGATCTAATATAGCCTAGGTACATTGTTTTAACAATTCTAATATTAGCACCATAGTGCGGGCTGTACCCCGCTACACTTCTAAGAGGTCTCAGTCTGTCAGTACATTGGCGGGTTAGCTGTTGTATGGCAGGTAGGGTACAAGGGACGGAAACACCAAGATATTTAAAAGAAGAAACATAGTCAATAGTGTTGTTACCTATCTTGAACTTGGCGGGGCCGCGTTTGCGGTTCCCAGCTTGTTTGTTGAACACCTTAGTTTTGTCAGTGGAGATAATAAGACCGAGGTGTTCACAGGCTGCGTATACATGGTTCAGGGTGGTTTGCATTTCACGATGAGTTTTAGTATGTATAAGAATATCGTCAGCATAGCTGATTGAGATATGGCTGGGGTTGTCTGGTATTAAATTTAATAATGCATTCATAAGAACATTGAACAAAGTGGGGCTAAGTACTCCACCTTGAGGGGTACCAAGTTGCATATCTTTAACTTCACTTTTGTAACCCTGAAACAGTGCAGCAGCCCTTCTGTTGGTTAGGTAACCACATATCCAGTGTAACAGCCTACCTCCTATATCCATTTTGGCTAGTTCGTACAATATCAGTTGCCTACTGGCAATATCAAATGCAGCTTTTAGGTCAAGAAATGTGGTGTATCTGTGCCTTTCATCACCATGCACAGTTAGGAATGTGGTGATGCAATTATGTACACCTTTACCATGGGTGAAGCCATTTATGTTAGGAGACATGTGTTCTCTGATTCTATATAAGAGTCTGCCAAGAACCATCCTCTCAAAGGTTTTACACAGGCAGCTGGTTAGTGATATGGGACGAAAGGCATCAGGCTGTCCTGGTTTCGGTATTGGTACAACAATACTGCTGGTCCATGATGTGGGTAGTTGGCCCTCGGCATGACTCATATTGTACAATACCAACAATGGATTGCCTGGCACGCGTCTTAGTAGTCTAATGATGTTGTAGGTGACCCCGTCCTCTCCAGGGGAAGTAGACCTACCCCTGGCGAGGGCGGCGTCAAGCTCCCACTCAGTATATGGAACATCACACTCATCGTGCTGTTTGCCCAGCATAAAGCTAATAAGATTACTTCTCTCTACAGACTTCGCATCAAGGAGTCCACGAGTCCCAGCTGGTAACATGTCATAGCTCGACACATGAGCCCACTTTGTTATTAGCTCATTCGACTTTTGCAGAGGGTTTGGATGGGAGACGTGTCTTCTGTTTTTACCTCTGATTATGTTTATGTCTTTCCAGGCTTTGCTGAGGGATGTGTGTTGGTTCAGGCTGTTGACATATGTCTCCCATGCATTTTGTCTGAGTTCGTTTACACGTTCCCTGACAGCAGCAAGGGAAGCTTGATACAATTGTAACATTTGAGGTGTTCTAAATTGTCTGTAACCCTTACCCACCCTCCTGACCCTAGCCCTGAGTTTTTTCAGCTCAGGGTCATTATAGCACTGCTGTTGCCTGTTCCCATTATGCTGACCACGTTTTCTCCTTTTTTTGGTGGAGGCATTGTTGGTGAAGTATACATAAGTCCTATCTATCAGATCGTCATGGAAACTTTGGTAATTGTCAGGCTTGTAGTCCTCGTACCAGTCATGGATGAAGTCTATGAACTGGCTTTCATGTTCTTGCTTGACTGTGATTCTACGTCTGTTGAGTTTACCACCAGTGGGGGTGTCATTGGCTACATGTATACTAGCTTGGATTGGGCTGTGGTCAGACATAAGATCAGTGACAACATCAGAGCTATGAGTTGTGTATGATAGATTAAAGCCAATACATTTGTCTAGACCCCCGCCATAGATGTGTGTTGGTTCATTATTACCTATAATTTGAACATCTTCATATGCGCTGAGAAGTGAGATAAGTCTCCTACCATTGGTGTTAGTGGTGGAGTCACCTAATTTCTTGTGTCTAGTATTCAGGTCACCCATTAGGACAGTGGGCTCAGTGTGTAAAAAGTCTGGGAGATCTGTGTATTGAAGCTGATCTGAGGGAGCATAGGCGTTTAGCACGTTGAGTGTGGAGTTGCCCAGGTGGATAGTGATCCCATGGTACTGAAGGTTGGTAGTCTTTTTGGATACAAGAGGTACATGCGGGAGTGACTTCTTAACATACATCAAACATGTGTGAGTAGAACTAGGATCATAATACACATAATTGGGCAGACTGGGTGGGGGCTTACCATTAGGTGTGAGACACTCCTGCAGACACACAATATCGATGTCCTCAGTCACAACTTTGTGGTGTAGGTCAGGGTATCGTTTTCTAAGGGATGAGATGTTCCAACTCATCACCTTCACCGCTCTGTATCTTTGTCTGGTATTAACATTGGCCATTATGAAATGTATTTGGAAAGAAGCAAAAGGCACTGTATGATACTGTTCTTTTCTGCGCTGCCTGTCCCTTCGGCAGGCAGTAGGCCAGTTAACCTTTTGGAAACATTTCTGGAGCATGTACGGCTCAACAATTGTTGTATTTCAGTGGCAGACAACAACTCACTTTGGTTACACTCGACATCACCACCATTTTCTGTTTGTGCTTGTTCATCTTCACTGACCATGTCCACAGAGGCATCAGTAGAACTGTTACCAGTATCACTATTTTCCTCTGCGTGGACACTAGTTCCTGGTGGGTCTTGAGTTTCCACATCTGGTACTGACATCTGAATGTCTTCAGTTTGACTGTAATTTTTCCGAAGTTGCTGCACTGTGTTGGTGGTGTTTTTTTCCTTTAGTGTATCACAGAGGCTCCTAAACATTTCAGTTTGAGCTTGAGCTTGAGCTGTAACCTGAGCTTTGAGTTCTTTAATTTCATTTTTCAAATCATTGATCTCTTCACGATGTGCGTGTTCATGGAGTGTGTTGGCAGCTACCTGTTGTGTCGGTACGTCTGTGTTGCCCCATGCTGATCTTTCGATGACTGCTGGTGATGATCCTGGAGCTTTGGTGGGGAGGGCAGGCCAGGGGTTGGCCGTAGGGAGTACCCTAGCAGCATTAGTGTTTCTTGAGACCTGCCTGGGTGGCGGGTCTGGGCGCTGAAGGGGTGTAGGAGCTCTAGAACAGTTAGGGTGCCATACAGGAACTCCAACTGTTTTGCAATTAATACACTTCTGTTGGATGACACCCCCTTGAGCAACTGTATCTCTGCAAACCTGTGTTGCATGTTGCCTTGAGCAGAGACCACACCACGGCTTAGTCGAGGGGCATAACCGGGCCACATGGCCCCAGTGCTGACAGTTGTAACACCTCCGGTTAGGGGGCTGATAGAGAGTTACCTTCAGAGTCCGATAGGCACCACGGACTCGAATGGTCCTGGGTGGGTCTTCCGAGCCAACCCAGTCTGCAATGACTGCATTCTTGCCCCTGAGTCGCTTCGTCCTTCTGATGTAGGGATGGGCTTCTAGTAGTGTAGGGGTCTGGTACTGGTCGAGCCCTATGATTATTATGGTCTTCTTGCTCGATGGTTGGGATGATTGTTCCATGGTTATTCCCCTTATGCTATTGGTGAGGAGATCCTGTATGACTGCTGGGTCGTTTCTAATCAGAACATGATCTTGTGTACCGACTCTGAACTGAAACTCAGCCTCAGGATATTTGTCTTCCGCATCGTTCAGCCAGAGATACTTGTCTTCAGGTGATGTACCTCCAGGGAAGTACAATCTTACTCTCATGGGGGGTTGTGGTTGTAGTTGATTGTCTCTGAGTCTTTCTGCCTTTTCGGCCTTCCGCTTGTTCCTGGACTGAACTAGTTGAAAGCCATCTTCTCCGTTGGTGTCAAGGTCAACACCACAGTCGCCTGGCTCACTCAGTGCATCAGGAGAGTTAAAGCGAGCAGCTGTGTCTCCAGTCAACTCAGACATGGTGGAGTTACAGGGCTCGACTTATATGCCTACGTCAGAGGGCCGAGGACTGCTTGGCACTCCTAGGAAGTCAGCGGTGGTTGGGAGGCGTAACCCTCTTAGAGGACAAAGGAGATTGGCATCTACTGTACAGCGTATTAGCGGTGTGAGGGGAGGCCATGAGCGGGCCTCCCGCGGAGGGAGTGTGGTGTCGGGGGGACTACGGTAACAGGAGTTTTCTCAGTTTATAAACACTTTTATTACTGTTGGGGTAGGGTGTGTCATAGGAGGGAAGATCAGCTAAAACTAATGGCCCATCACTTTTTTGGTAGATTTTAGTGTATATAAACAGAAAATAATTTCAGTTTCAATATTTTGCAACCTTTTGCTAGGTAAATTTTAGCGTGTAATTTATCGAAAATCTAACGTACAGCTGCATTAGTGCATTACAATTAAATAGTGAACATTGCTTTCTGACTTCATTCTTTAACAACCCAACTAACAATATTTTTTTCTGTTTCAGATTCTGATGCATTTATAAGTTGATAATATTTGCGATGGCTGCTTGTGTCAGGACGAGGAACCAAAAATCCAGCCATCTCAGTCACTATCTTGGGTCTGGGAGAGAGCTCCTGAAGTCGGAGTTGCCTACATTGAGAGATGCTTTGAGATACGGTGTTTTAATCAGGCAAATCAGTGAAAAGAACCAAAGAACTTACACAAACAAAGACATTGCCAGTGAGATGACCAAAGCTGTCTTGGCACAGTACACTCTGGCTAACGCTCAGTTCAAGCCTCCAGTCATAACAAGTCAGAAGAAGATTAGTGAGAGACTGCTAGCCAGTTGGGAAAAGGCAAGAGATATCTCTCTTGGGAGAGGAAAACTTGCAGTTAAGGACAGCTTTGCCAAGCAACTGGACCAGTTATTTGACATAATTACTTGCAAGTGCCCAATTGTTCTCTGTCCTGAGTTTGGATGCGATCGTGACTGTAAATCCGAGGCCCACATCTCCTGTATTTGCAAGCGTGAACTGAATATTCCTGTGATCGAACTGGCATTTGTCAAAGCACAGAGAGAGAAGACTGGCAGTATAGGGGCTCTCATGATTTCTAGCCAAGATATTCCGGAGTCCAAGAGACAGGAGGCTGCCACAGAGAGACAGAAGAGGAGAAGAGTTGCCGAGGAAAAGAGACTTGAGAAGGCCCAGGGTGAGCTAAAAAAGGCCGATGATTGGAGTCAAGCTGATTCAGAGTTTAATGATTTCCCCATGGCTGATCCGAGTGCTGACCAGGAGAATGGTGACTTTGTCCCTAACCCAGAAAATAATGATCCCAAACCTTCCAGGCATAAGATTCGAAATAGGAAAGATATCCCGAGCATAGCTCTGGCCAGCATGCGACACCACACTGGTCTCAGAGAAACTGCAGAGATAGCAACAGCTGCCTGGGTTGACGGTGGTTTGATAACACCTGATGATGTTCACCTGGTGATAGATCATAACAAAGTAAGGAGAGCTCAGGAGAAACTTGTCAGTAACCTAGAAGAGGAGTTTGATAAGGGGATAAGAGAAAATGGAATCAATTGTTTGTTCTTTGATGGGAGAAGGGATGACACTAAAGTGTTCATGAAAGTTGGAGATTCTGACAAGTTGTTCCCTGCCATGGTGAAGGAGGAACACTACTCCTGCTGCAGTGAACCAGGAGGGAAGTATTTGTGGCATTTCACTCCAGAGAAAGATGACATCAGGAAACCAGCTGAGATAGTGGCAGATAACATTGTGAACTGGCTCAGAGAGAGGAACGTAGACCAGACCCTGCAGGCCATTGGAGGGGACAGCACCAACACGAACACAGGGTGGCAAGGGGGGGTCATACAGTGGATAGAGCGGAAGATTGGGAGGAAGCTGGTCTGGATTGTTTGTGACCTCCACACCAACGAGTTGCCACTCAGACATCTAATCCAGGAGCTGGATGGCAAGACTCTTTCAAACAACAGATGGTCTGGTCCTCTTGGCAAGATGCTGGACTCTGCCACTGAGTTAGAAATAAATCCGAGCTTTGAAAAAATCACAGTTGGCCCTCCACTCGTTGAGCTTGCACATACTGTCATTGACGACCTGAGTACTGACCAGTACTATGGTTACATGATTTGCAGTGCCATCAAAACTGGGGTCATGCCTGATAGACTTGCTTACCTGCAGATAGGTCCAGTCTCACATTCTAGGTGGCTCACAACGGCTCTCAGGTTCTGCAGAATTTGGGTCGCTCATCATAAACTGAAAGGGAACCAGCTTCACAACCTGAGACTTATTGTCCAATTCATCGTGAGTGTCTACTTGCCAAATTGGTTCAACACCAAGGTCAAGTCATCGTTCTCCAAAGGTCCGAGGCATGTTCTCTTCCAGCTTGAGCTCCTGAGGAGTCAGCCAAGGAAGGTTGTTCAGATTGTGGAGCAGACTGTGAGGAGATCTTCCTGGTATACTCATCCCGAGGCAGTTCTGCAGACAATGCTCTGCAGTAAGGATGAGGAGGAGAGAAGAGTGGCAGTCAAAAAGATCTTGGATATGAGACTTATGAGAGGATCTGGGCATGACGAATCAGTTGGTGACGATTCCTTCAGGGTCAGGACGACTCCTGAAGTCAATCTAGGTGCCAAGACCCTCACTGATCTCATAGATCTGGATAACATCCAGGCTGGCAGTGAGCCCCCTCTTACCTGCAGCCTCACCAATGTTCAAGTCAGAGCTTTCCTGGACAACCCCATGCATGTCCCTGCCTGGCCCTCGCACACCCAGAGTATAGAGCGTTGTGTACAGCAAGTGAGCGAGGCCAGCAGTCACGTGTACAGCCAGGAGAGGAGGGAAGGCTACATCCGAGCTCAGGTAGTCAGCAGGGAGGTGATGAGTAGAAACAGAAGCAAGAAAGACATGTTCTCTATGGTGTGCAGCAACACCGGGTCGTAGTAGTAAAACCGGTTTTTGTATTTGATGATTTTGTTTTCTAAAGGAATATTAAATTTAATAAATGTGTCAAGATCATTCGTTTCACTATTCTGGATCATTTTCATCCTAATAAATTAACCTGATACATTTACTTTACTTTAAATAAGCTATTTAGTGGTATTGGTAAAAGGGTGAGAATACTGAATTTTCATAAGATTTCAAGTTAAAATTTACCTAGCAAAAAATGAAAACTTTTCAAATCTGAAGATATCACATGATTCTGCACATAGAACTACATCATTAATACCATGGGCTGTGTTTTGAGAGACTGTTTGGATATACAGTAATATAAAACAAAACGTCCCTCAGTGGGTTGAAATGAGATGATTACTTGAGTAAGGTCGTCAGTGCAGTAAGGTCGTCAGTGAAGTAAGGTCGTAAGTGAAGTAAGGTCGTCAGTGAAGTAAGGTCGTCAGTGAAGTAAGGTCGTCAGTGACGTAAGGTCGTCAGTGAAGTAAGGTCGTCAGTGAAGTAAGGTCGTCAGTGAAGTCAGGTCGTCAGTGAAGTAAGGTCGTCAGTGAAGTAAGGTCGTCAGTGAAATAAGGTCGTCAGTGACGTAAGGTCGTCAGTGAAGTAAGGTCGTCAGTGAAGTAAGGTCGTCAGTGAAGTAAGGTCGTCAGTGAAGTAAGGTCGTCAGTGAAGTAAGGTCGTCAGTGAAGTAAGGTCGTCAGTGAAGTAAGGTCGTTAGTGAAGTAAGGTCGTCAGTGAAGTAAGGTCGTCACTGGAATTAGGGCGTGTCTATGTAAGGTCGTCATTTGAGTAAGATGATATAAAACTAAAACAAATAAAATCACTTTAATAAGATGGTCGGTAAATAAAGACGGTGTACCTGGGAAGATGATCAGGTAGCCCAGGTAGGTAATTACCTTAATACCCCAGGTGAGGATGGCTGGTAATTATCTTAAGGTAATTAAATAATCTTGATGCTCCAGGTACGTCAGGTGATTAAGTTACTTCGTCAGCTTGTGTGCCTCGGTGGTTGAGGTAGCTAAATACC
This sequence comes from Homarus gammarus, assembly GCA_958450375.1. Classification (NCBI taxonomy): domain Eukaryota; kingdom Metazoa; phylum Arthropoda; class Malacostraca; order Decapoda; family Nephropidae; genus Homarus; species Homarus gammarus. The sequence continues at coordinate 19,271 of CAUDMG010001179.1, forward strand.
TTCTGTGCCCAGGTGGCCGAGCAATTTAATTTCCTATTGTTTCATTTAGCTAAGACGTCTACAGAGGTTAGTATTATGGACAGGTAATTTTCCACTTCACCTTTCCTCTTACTAGGTAAAGTACCATACCTGTGCAGAACTAACAACTTTAATTAATTACACAGGAACAGTTAATCTTCAGGTGTTCCAGGTAATAGTCGCCACTGAGGTAATTAACGATTTTTTTTTTTTGGGGGGGCACTCCCCTACGTCATTGTGTAAGGTGAAGCGCAGAAGCGTTTACAGCGCCCAACAGGGAAGCATGCTAAGTTCATGCTTGCCTTTATGTCTCATGAGTTAAGGGCGTAGAAGCCTGAAGAGTCAGTGGTCTATGTCCTCAAGTTATTGGAAGCTCCAACAACTTGTCCCTGAATACGAATTCGCAACTTTCGACTTACACCAGGTACATACTTTACTGCTTGGTGAACAGGGACTAATGGGGGCTAGGAAGTAAGTCCAAACAACTTCCAACGGCCCGGAAATCGAACCCGCGACATCTCGCTTGCTAGGCAAGAACGGTACCGCTTCTACCACCGATCCCCCTAATTAACGATAGAGGAGTCCCTTAAATCAGGATAATATTATGGTATATTTTATTTACCTTCTTTACGTCATTAGGACCATATAAAATCACTGCAAATACTTTTAGTAGACCAGATATAAAAAAAAAGTATACTAAAAAAGCATTATAAAAATATATCACACACACGTGGAGTAATATTTTAGTTCCTGGTCTTATTTCTGATTTTTTTCTTCATTTTTTGAGCCTTATTAAAACTATCCGGCAACTAAGCACTTTACTGTAGTTGAGTTCCAAGTAGGGTTCCATAATCTTTAAAATTTTAGGGCAATAAAAGGAATATCCCATTAAATAAACACCTCACGGAAGGTTCACTATATTTTTTTCCCTCATTTCTTTTCATCTATGGTGCCAGTGTCAGTGTCCCGAGGCAGTTCTGTATCGCCAGAATATAAATTTCATCTTCAACAAAAAATATAATACTGGAGGTGTTCGCCGCTATGAGGTGGTCGCTGAAGTGAGGTGGTCAATGGAGTGAGGTGGTGACTGGAGTGAGGTGTTCGCTGGAGTAAGGTGTTCGCTGGAGTGAGGTGGTCGCTGGAGTGAGGTGGTCTCTTGAGGTTTACATAAAGGTGGCATGATGGTCACCAGAGAAAGTTAATGTTTGACCTATGACCTATCCCTGACCCATGATCCATCCCTGACCTATGACCTAACTTACGACATTCTTGTGACGATCTGATAAAAATTGTGGACAGATGTACACAGAATCGATCGATATATTTCACAAGGGTTTTATTCCGCCGAGTAATGAACCTGACACGATCGATATATTTTACCAAAATCTTCAATTCCACTAAGTAATACCCAGGATCAATATATACTTTACAATAGGTTCGAAACCGCCAAGTAATAGGGAGAATCAATCAATTATTATACTTCATAAGGAACCTATTCCGATCCTATTTCGCCGAGAGAGAGAGAGAGAGAGATTGATACAGGTTTCTTTCAAGAGAGATCCCACTAGCACGCTCCTTTTCTTTCCTATCTCTCCTTTCCTCCTTCTCCTCATCTTCGTCTAGCTTATTCTGCTCTTCTACCTGATTTTTCCCTCCTGCTTCTATTCCTCTTTTTCTTCTTCCTACCTCCCCTTTTCCTCCTACTGTTTCTTCTTCTTCCTCTTTTTCTTCTTCTCTTCTTCCTTCGTTTCTTCTTCTTCCTCCTCCTCCTGTTCCTCCGTTTTTTCTCCTACTGTTACTTCTTCTTCTTCTTCTTCTCCTCTTCCCCCTACTTTCCCTCTTCCTTCCCTTCCTTCCCCCCTTCTCTTCCTCCTCCTCTTCCTCTTTCTTCCTCTCTTTTCCAAGGCATATCCTCCTCATTTTCATCTTCCTTCGTCTCCTTCTCCTCATCCTCCTCCTCTCTAAAGTTGAAGACCGAGTTCCTCATCTCCTTCATCCTTCCATCCTTTTAAAGTGATGGAGTAAAGGGGAAAAAAGTCGTCGCTTCTCTAAACTTTACGGTTAACGATCTGAAGTTTCCCTTATTCCCTCCTTCACCCTAGCGTGATGGACCAAAACACCCTCAGTTGGAATTCCTTCTTCACCCTATCGTGAGGCACCAGGTTTAATACCTCCTTCACCCTAGTGTAATGGAACACAGCATCCTCACTCACTCCTTCGCCCTAGCGTGATGGAACAACCTCACTCTCTACCTCACCCCAGCACAACACAACATAACACAACACAACACAATACAATACAACACAACAACACAACATAGAGAGTCTCCACCCAAAAATTATGAACATATGCCTTGTGTTAGGTACGTGTGAGGCAACAAGACAAGCCACATACGGATAAAAATAAAAAATCTTTCAGTTTTAGAGGAGGAAGATATCTCTCTTGTCCCAAGCTGGGTAGGAGCCAAAACAAGGAGAAGCTATTCGTCCCAGGGTGACCAGCTGCAAGGTGAGAGGGTAAATTCTGCCTGTTGTGCATAGAAGTATACTGTATTAATGCTGTGTATAGGATCTTGGGAGTATTTAAGCTAAGTGTCTCATTCTATTCGGATTGTAGATATGATGTGATATTCTTCGACGTTTGTATAACTTTTTAGAGAATTGATTGATATGTCTGTCTGCCTGTCTGCCTGTCTGTCTGCCTGTCTGTCTGTCGGTCTGGGGAACTATCTCGCCACCAGCCAAACTCTAAATTATTTCTTCATCTCCAACTAATTTTCTTTTTGCCTTTTGTACATTTTGCAAAAAAGTGAACAAAATCGCTAAAGAAAAAGACTTATCGTGGAAGGAAGGAGTCTGATGGCCAAGAGATGCAAATGATCATTGATTCCGGTGCAGACTGAGTTGAATTGCTCTGTTCGATAAATCTCTTCAATAGGTAGGAAAAAAATTGTAAAAATTCAATGTTGAAAAGATGGATTAACCTGACGGCACCAACTCTCTCTCTCTCATACCCCTCCCTTCCTTTACTCCACCCCTTCCCTCCCATTGTCCTACCATTCCTCCCCTGTTGGCCCTCCTATTAGAGAAAGAAAACAATATATATTTTTTTGGAAGGGGTAACTGTCATAAGAAGTTGTGTTCCTTGTTGATGTGTGTGTGTGTGTGTGGGATGCAGAGAGCAGGAAAGAAGTGAAAGGAAAAGTACGGTTGGAGGGGAAGGAAGAGGTAAAGTGTTAAGAGTGAGACGTGTGGAATAATTGAGAGAGAGAGAGAGAGAGAGAGAGAGAGAGAGAGAGAGAGAGAGAGAGAGAGAGAGAGAGAGAGAGACTAAACACACACAAAAAAAGAAATGAAAACAAAATAATAAAAAAATAAATTGTCATAGTCGAAGGTGCAGTCATCGATATAAAGTACTCGGTCTACTAATTCTGAACTATTGACAGAAAAATACGAGACAAATAAGCCGACAAATTGAGCCATTAAAGGTCTCTCATGAACTTCTGCCGCTACAGTAGGAATAAACACTAGTAATTGATATACTGGTAAAATAAAAACCCCACACACAGACCACCGAACTAAAAGCTTCCGGCGATAAATAAATTAATATATCAGGTAATTTAGATAAAATTTCGATAAAGTGATAATTTATATACATTTTTACATATGTTTGTTTTAATTTAAACTTGACTGTAAATAAGAACTATCATATAAATAATCACACTGTAAAATATAAATAAATAACATAATTATTAACTTAATGTTTTTTAACTTTGCCCTAAACTTTACAAGGGAACTTTACCGGGTACAACCGGACGGTCTCCTACGCTACATGACTCTGAACACACGAGAGAACTAAACACAGAACTCACGATTCTTCTTCATAAGTGTATTGTGTTTTATATATTCATTTATTGTCTTATTCTCTCTATGTTCAAAATATTCACTGGGGGTAAAAATAACAGCACGGATACAACACACTAATAACTAATCCTGTTTCTTTTTAGCACGAAAGAACCATCATGGCCGGCACTGTATACTAAAAATCACCCACTTTCCCCAGATGCAAAGTTAGGTACCAATTCACAGATGGGTGAACTGGGAATCCACTAAGTGCAAGCCAATAATCCTAGGAATATGAAGCGAGAATTGTATCTACTCAGCCACAGCACACCTCTGGTCGGCAATAATCCGATAAAAAAAGTCTTTTATCTTTACATAGAGGGAACATAATGATGTACAACTCGTGTCAAACGCTGCATTAGGTTACGTCGTATAGTTTAGTACAGTAAAATAAAAAAAAAAACCTTGAACAGAGGAGCGACGGTCAGCTGAAAGTGAACCAAGTCGATGTGCCATTGTAGTTTGATGTCCACCCTCACTACGCACGACCAGAATCTACATAATACTCAATAAACAACGACTAGACACGAGGCCTGTTAGAGAGGTTATTCTTTACTCTTAAATCTATCAAAAGCTCGAGATTAGCGTTGCGACATCCTCCCAAATCCTTGTTACTAAAACATTTATCGGCGAGGATTATCAAAGAACAAATCCTAGCATCGTGTTTTTCCTCGTACCTGGGGGAAAGGACATGTAAAGATGCAGTAGTCTCAGTGAAATGTCGACCTCATGTTCAAATCGTTCCTCTACTTAGGGGTTCTTGTAGTTATCTTTTGCAGGAAGATTAAGCTTATTATCTGTAAGTTCTTCTTTCCAAAATATAAATTATACCATTGTAGAGAGTAGTGTCAGTGATGATGCAACAGTGGCCTAACAAAAGCACCATACAGACAACCCACGGAACAGACCAAAACAATAGTGCCAGTAGTGATGTAACAACAATGGTCTAACAAAAGCACCCTACAGACAACCCACGGAACAGACCAAAACAATAGTGCCAGCAGTGATGTAACAACAATGGTCTAACAAAAGCACCATACAGACAACCCACGGAACAGACCAAAACAATAGTGCCAGTAGTGATGTAACAACAATGGTCTAACAAAAGCACCCTACAGACAACCCACGGAACAGACCAAAACAATAGTGCCAGTAGTGATGTAACAACAATGGTCTAACAAAAGCACCCTACAGACAAGCCACGGAACAGACCAAAACAATAGTGCCAGTAGTGATGTAACAACAATGGTCTAACAAAAGCACCCTACAGACAACCCACGGAACAGACCAAAACAATAGTGCCAGTAGTGATGTAACAACAATGGTCTAACAAAAGCACCTACAGACAACCCACGGAACAGACCAAAACAATAGTGCCAGTAGTGATGTAACAACAATGGTCTAACAAAAGCACCCTACAGACAAGCCACGGAACAGACCAAAACAATAGTGCCAGTAGTGATGTAACAACAATGGTCTAACAAAAGCACCCTACAGACAACCCACGGAACAGACCAAAACAATAGTGCCAGTAGTGATGTAACAACAATGGTCTAACAAAAGCACCCTACAGACAAGCCACGGAACAGACCAAAACAATAGTGCCAGTAGTGATGTAACAACAATGGTCTAACAAAAGCACCCTACAGACAAGCCACGGAACAGACCAAAACAATAGTGCCAGTAGTGATGTAACAACAATGGTCTAACAAAAGCACCTACAAACCACGAACAGACAAAACATAGTGCCAGTAGTGATGTACAACAATGGTCTAACAAAAGCACCTACAGACAACCACGGAACAGACCAAAACAATAGTGCCAGTAGTGATGTAACAACAATGGTCTAACAAAAGCACCATACAGACAAGCCACGGAACAGACCAAAACAATAGTGCCAGTAGTGATGTAACAACAATGGTCTAACAAAAGCACCCTACAGACAAGCCACGGAACAGACCAAAACAATAGTGCCAGTAGTGATGTAACAACAATGGTCTAACAAAAGCACCATACAGACAAGCCACGGAACAGACCAAAACAATAGTGCCAGTAGTGATGTAACAACAATGGTCTAACAAAAGCACCCTACAGACAAGCCACGGAACAGACCAAAACAATAGTGCCAGTAGTGATGTAACAACAATGGTCTAACAAAAGCACCATACAGACAACCCACGGAACAGACCAAAACAATAGTGCCAGTAGTGATGTAACAACAATGGTCTAACAAAAGCACCATACAAACCAACGAACAGACCAAAACAATAGTGCCAGTAGTGATGTAACAACAATGGTCTAACAAAAGCACCCTACAGACAAGCCACGGAACAGACCAAAACAATAGTGCCAGTAGTGATGTAACAACAATGGTCTAACAAAAGCACCATACAGACAAGCCACGGAACAGACCAAAACAATAGTGCCAGTAGTGATGTAACAACAATGGTCTAACAAAAGCACCATACAGACAAGCCACGGAACAGACCAAAACAATAGTGCCAGTAGTGATGTAACAACAATGGTCTAACAAAAGCACCCTACAGACAAGCCACGGAACAGACCAAAACAATAGTGCCAGTAGTGATGTAACAACAATGGTCTAACAAAAGCACCCTACAGACAAGCCACGGAACAGACCAAAACAATAGTGCCAGTAGTGATGTAACAACAATGGTCTAACAAAAGCACCCTACAGACAAGCCACGGAACAGACCAAAACAATAGTGCCAGTAGTGATGTAACAACAATGGTCTAACAAAAGCACCCTACAGACAAGCCACGGAACAGACCAAAACAATAGTGCCAGTAGTGATGTAACAACAATGGTCTAACAAAAGCACCCTACAGACAAGCCACGGAACAGACCAAAACAATAGTGCCAGTAGTGATGTAACAACAATGGTCTAACAAAAGCACCCTACAGACAAGCCACGGAACAGACCAAAACAATAGTGCCAGTAGTGATGTAACAACAATGGTCTAACAAAAGCACCCTACAGACAAGCCACGGAACAGACCAAAACAATAGTGCCAGTAGTGATGTAACAACAATGGTCTAACAAAAGCACCCTACAGACAAGCCACGGAACAGACTAAAACAATAGTGCCAGTAGTGATGTAACAACAATGGTCTAACAAAAGCACCCTACAGACAAGCCACGGAACAGACCAAAACAATAGTGCCAGTAGTGATGTAACAACAATGGTCTAACAAAGCACCCGACAGACAAGCCACGGAACAGACTAAACAATAGTGCCAGTAGTGATGTAACAACAATGGTCTAGCAAAAGCACCCTACAGACAAACCAACGAACAGAGCAAAAACAGTAGTGCCAGATAGCAAGACCCACAAAGTAGGTTCAAACAGTAGTGCCAGTGGAAAGTCACCTGGTGTTGCTGGTGATTCATGGTGGCCTTTTGGGCGAGGAGTGCCATTTGTAAAGTGCCAGAACTATGTAGTAGGTACAACGGGTGCCTGGGAGAGCAAGGTACGTTGGTGAGAGAGAGGAAGAGACTGCGCTATGTTGGAGAGAGAGTGAGAGAGTGTGGTTTGTTGGAGAGAGAAAGTGGGAACGTGTGGTGTGTTGGGGAAAGTGCGTAGTATGTTGGAGAGAGTATGGGTGCGTTTGGGTGAGTTTGGAAGAGAGAGGAACGAAGGGAAGACGATGAAGAGAAGGTTGAGGCAAACATAATGTAAAAAGAGAGTTAGTAGGAGAGAGAGGAGGAGGGGGGGGGGAGGAGGAGGAAGAAGAGAAGAGGAAGAGGAGGAGGAAATAGGTTGCACAAAAACAGGACTGGAAGAGAAGAAGGTTGGAGAAATCTGGGGAGAAGACAGGGCTAAAGGAGAAGAGAAGACTAGGGGAGAAGAGAGAACCGAGGAAGAGGAGAAGGCTTGAGAGAAGATAAAGCTGGTAAGAAGAAGAGAGAGAGGGCGAGGAGAAGACTACGAAGAGGTTAAGGGTGAAAAGGGCTGGAGGAACTGTAAAAAGAGAGAGAGAGAGAGAGAGAGAGAGAGAGAGAGAGAGAGAGAGAGAGAGAGAGAGAGAGAGGCGACCTGGGTTAAGGAATAAGGAAAGGAAGTGAGAGGGATAAGGGAAAGAAAGGGCTGAGTGAAGGGGAAACAGGGCAGTGGAAAAGGGGTAAAATGAGGAGTGAGAGAAGGGCTGCAGGAGAAAGTGAGGGCTGAGAAGAGGGGTTAGAGTAAGGGCTGGGGAAAGGGCTAGAGTGAGGATGGAGAGAGGGACAAGTCATATTTATAGAGAGGTTTTGGAGAGGGTTATGGAGAGTGCTGAGGAAGTAAGAGGGGCTAGTATTGAGGACTAGACTGATGGGGGAGAGGGGAGAGGGCTAGGGAGAGGGTTAGAGAGGGGAGAGGGCTTGGGAGAGGGTTAGAGAGGGGAAAGGGCGAGGGAGAGGGTTGGAGAGGGGGAGAGGGACTTCAGGGCGCTAGTGGTGGTGTATCATTGGCCAAAGGAATTTCCATCGTTCGTATCACGCCAAGTAAGCCTTTGTGTGTGTGTGTGTATGTGTGCTTGTTTATATATACAGAGCATTGACCTTCTAGAAGGAACCAAAAGCAAAAATCACTTACCTAGGTCACTCACTCACTCGCTCGCTCACTCACTCACAACTCACTCATACATCATGTGTGGTGTTAGTCCTTTCATGTTAACGTACCTAAAGGCTTAGTTCCTGTTTCCATTAAGTCCTATGTTAAACACTACTTCAAGGTGTCGCTGGGTCCGTCTGTCTAGCGCTCACCAAGGGAGAGAGAGAGAGAGAGAGAGAGAGAGAGTATATGACCCAAATATACGGAAAAGACTCCATAAAAAAATATAGATATTATATATACATTTTAGGAAACCATTAACTGAAGCAAAAAAAAATAATTGACAAGACGATTAACATTCACGATTTACTAGCAAGAAATATGTGTTGAAAATTACAGATTACACAGACATAAATAACTGTATGAACTGGGGACAAGTTTGAGAATGTTTTGTGAGGAAGAAAAGTACAAATTGGGGAAAAAACAGCTTTGATATGACTAAATTACTGGAAAACGTAAATGGGAAAAAAACGCGTCTTTAACTAGGAAAAAATGAAAGAATGGAAGGAAATTAATGTAAATATAACGTGAATAACCAAGAATGAAGAATAGAAGGATATTATTAGATGTAAAATATGTATAACCAGGAAAGAAAAAAAATAAAGAAAAAATAATATAAAATAGTGAATAACCGACGGAGAAAAAATGAATGAATAAAAATTGAAGACAAAATATATATAAAAATAATAAAAAATAGCATATAAAATAAAATAAAGTAAATACGAATATATATCAGAATAAATTGAAACAAACTGATGTGAAAATAGATATCACGAGGAATTATTTTTAAATAAACCCGAGAAAAAAAAAGTTGTTCCATGAAACCTTTGAGAAAAATTAATTGATTTCCATAACTGCTAGTGGTACTATGTGAGTTCAGAACGTCATAGCTACACAAGTTAAAATTCAGAACTGATATTCACAAATAATTTAGATTATTTTTTTAAGTTACGCTCCGTCATTTCTCCTAAAATAACTATGCTGAGAGAGAGAGAGAGAAAAAAAAAAAGCTGGGTGCGTGTGTGGGTTGGGATGACGGATTGAACTAGCGACCCTCAGGTCAAGAGACAAGAGCCGTACCCACTCGACCACCACACCTCAACTAACTAATCAACCTACACCTATCGTAGCCTATCTAACCTAACCTAACAGAAAATCTTACTTTACCAGAGAGTGGGACGGACACAAGTTGACATCACGGTCGTGTATGAACCAATCAGCGACCAGCTTTACCCACATGCGAGTGGATCTTGTACGCAACAAGCCCGACTCAGGTTATAAAGCCAATAAAGAGTAACACTCAATTAGCACAGCTCCCTTCAGATGCCATTAAACCTCGACCTCATAGCTGTAGGAGGACCTATCGAACCAATGAAGTTTGTCGCTGTTGATCACTGTTTATCTTCCCCCCTTCTCCCTCTGCTTGACTAAAGGAGTCACTCACCTACTTCCATGGTCAGTTGGTCACTCACACGTGTAGATAGTCCGGTCAGTGCGGTTTGTGAGGTACGCGGTCACTCATACGAGCCCTTGATCATGTTGGTATTGTCTACGGTCACTCACTCAGTCATTTATACTTCCCTTCTCGTTATTTATGTCCCTCCTCCTCCTGTTCTTCTTCATCTTCCTCCTCCTCAAACATGAGTTATGTGAGGATGTAAAGTCCTGGACACACACACACACACACACACACTCATAAACACACACACACACACACACACACACACACACACACGCATACGCCACATTTTTCTCTAAAGTAATTATCATGATAAGTGTCAGGAAATAAGAAAAAATGTAAAAGAATAACAGATAAGAGAGTCATTAAAGATAACTCAGGTAAACAAGTGGAAGAAGAAGAATAGTTTAAATAGTTTATATTATTATTATTATTATTATTATTATTATTATTATTATTATTAAGAACGGTGACTTAACCTCTTGAGGATGATGACTTAACCCCTTCAGAACGATGAATAAATCTAGCACTTACTGGGTTAAGATAACATATTCATAGGATTAACACAGTCATCGCCCCTGGATTAAGTTATCATACTCAATGGATTAAAATTATCCTTACTCATTGGACTATTCCACTGTACTCAGGGGTTGGCATCGTACTAAAGGGGTTTAGATACTTCATTTATCAGGCTATTTGAGTACAATGAAATAGTACTCTAGAGCTTAAGATACCGTACTCACTGGGATCGTCTACTGCACTCAGAGGTCGGCGTCGTACCCAAAGACGTATGATTCTTCACTAACGGCGATATTGACGACGCCATCACACACAGTTGTCTAGTCACACAAATCATTTATACGACGTAAATAGAAACGTAAAGGCGTTCTTTTGCTCTATTGGTTCTTCTTCTGGTTCGTCTGTTTTTTTTAGCTTTATTCCCATCTTCTTTTTTCCCGTTTCTTCTTCTTTTTCATTTTTTATATTTTGTTTCTTCTTTTATTTCCTCCTCTTTTCTGTTCTGAGTTTAATTTGTCTTCTTCATTTATTCCTTCTTCTTTTTCTTCTTCTTTTCTTCTTTATTCCCTTGTGTTTTCTCCTTATTCATTATCATCACCTTCTTCTGCCTCCCCTGATTAGACGCACCAGATATAGTCACGGTCTAATGCTGTCCTTGGTGGAGATAGTACGGTGTTAGGTCAGGTCAGGTCAGGTTATTGTTTACATTAGCGAGGAAAATTTCTTAACCCCTTTATGCACGGGAGTCTCTTTGAGCTGAATAAAATCATCATCTATCCCTAACCTAATCAAATATTAACAGTAACGTCCCAGTAGTGAAGGGGTTAACACATTACTTCACATCCATTACCTGTAAGTAGCTTCACCAGGTGGGGGGTCGGTAACCATTAGCAGAGGAAGCCAAGGTATAAATATATCACTGTAAATAGAACCATTAATCTTGGGAAGCAAATAAGAAGAATTAGAACTGTGCTAATTAATCACTTGTTAATATATTACAAGGTTTGTTATTGAGGAAATCGTGTAAGTAACTTTGTACCATTGGAGAACTGTAAGTATATCGTAAGACATTAGTAAAGTACACTGTACCACTATAAGTATATCGTAAGGAAATCGTAAGTAACATTGTACCACCCGATCACGATACGTATTTAAAAGAAAATAACACCCAATAAATAACATAGAATACATTACTTCTACGTCACTGTAATAATGTAAACACTAACACCGTAGCAATGATTCACTAAACAAATGAAGTGAAACGATGGAGAGAAAAAATTACAAATGACAAGATAAACAGTAAATCCTTGTAAACATAATTAACGAAAATCCTAAAAGAAATCGTAAAAGAAAAATAGAGAATGAAGCGAATATAAAAATCTCAGATAAGGTTATAGAAGAGACATTAATCAGATATTGGTTATTGATACACAACACCTGAGTCGAAGAATGTTGTTACGTGTAAGATAAACAATAATGTAACCTTGAAGTTAAACATAGATACTTGTTTACATAAATACATACACAAGAATGTATTATATGTACTTTAATTCAGGATAGGATACATATGCTCATACATATTACACACACACACACGCATATATATATATATATATATATATATATATATATATATATATATATATATATATATATATTTTGTTACGACCGTGTCGTAGTTTTCTATTTTTTTATGTAACATGCTTCCATGTTCCATATTATTCCTGTAATGATGTGTTGTATTTACTATTATATAATCTAGTCACCTTAACCCTGTGCTGTTAACGTTTTAACTGTTATTATTTGTTCAAACTCATTTTGTATTGTAACCAGTATTCGTTGTTCTCTAACGACCATCTGCATCGTAAAACGACCCACCGGCGGGTCGCGTGGCGGGAACCGACCTTATATATAGGACCCACCAACTGACGGAGTTAGTTCAGTCCTCTTGTCATACAGTCCACATCCTTTGAGTGACACTCGTCACCTGTTACTTGTACTTAATTTATTTGTGTTGTTCCTGTCGCCACCAATGTGGTATATGTATGTGAGTACCTATTTATGTCTCAATTTATGTCCATCAGTATTTGCTTAGTTTGCATTTAAGTAATTCAGTGTTGTTTCACGTTAGTTAATTTCAGTGTTAGTTTTTATATGTTTATGCAGTGTTAACGTAATCCAATGCTTTATTCTTTTGATGTTTCGATGTTTAGTATCATTTGTGTCTAAAAGTTTCGATGGTGAATCAACTTGTTGTGACAGCCTATGAGGCTCTTTGTGTTAATATTTAATTAATTAAATTCTTAAAGGTTTATTTTATTTATTTTTATTCACTTTTAATTTACTTCACTTTTTTTGTTTGGTTACGCCTAGAACCTGGATATTTAAGTATATTAAGAGACGGCGTAACTATATATATATATATATAGTCAACACCTCAACCCGCCAGGATTCGAACCCACGGCCCACAAGCCTATGACTGTGACCGGGGAACGCTACCGCTGGACCACCAGATACTAAAAGCAGTCCTAGACTTTGTTATATTTCACACAAAGCCTGTTCAACGAGCTTATGGCGCCGTGAACCTCTAATGGGGACCACCCGTATCTTTTCATTCATTATTATTCATTCCCTCTTATTGATGTGTGTGTGTGTGTGTGTGTGTGTGTAAGTTTTTGGTATTTTTCTTTCATAACAAGGCCATAAATACACTTCTTGTTTATCCTTTTTGCTACACACACACACACTCTACCAATACCTATCTGGACTAAGTATTTCCCGAAGCATAACTCGAACACACAACAGCTGCAAAGAAATGCGAACACCAATCGTCGCTCAAAATCATCAACCAGGAAGAACGAACAGCACTTGACATTGACCCCTCAACCAACAACACCCAGCAGTCTCCTTTACCAAGAATCTGTGGTGTTTCCTTACTGCTATAGTCAATCAGGCGCTGGTATGAACAGTCACTAGATGAACGGACGACTAAAATTTATACTTGAGCTGGTGGTGGTTTTGGTTAGGTTAGGTTAAGTTTGGGTAGGTTAGGTTAGATTTTATGGAACTAGGGAGGGGATCGAACCAGGTACTCAAGAATGTACTCGATAACCCCATCGCCACGTAACCCACAAGTGTACTCGCCTCAACTTGGATATGCTCAAGACACGGGTTATTCCACTGGTCGTCTGCGGAATGTGAAATGATCGTTTTTCTTGTGACTGAACCTTCAACTATCCGTTATCGGTGGTTGTAATTTACTCTGATGTTTGTGTCACTGCTATGGTACACGAATCTACACCCATCTAACCACATACCCATCCATCCACACACCCACGCAAGCCACCCACACACACATGACAATTCCTCACGACACACAAAACGAAGGTATATTATCTTAGGTGTAGTTGAAAGACAATATTTCTCATTTATTCTGAAGTTATATAAACAATTTTTTTAACATAATCTTTAATAGTTTTTTTCTTACCATTATATAACTTAACGCAGAATACATGTAATTATTAATATTATTTTTTCTTCTTCTGCTAAATGGATTAAACATTCATATTTACATCTCTTCAGTATGAGTGGAATTCATTGTTTTCCAATTCCACTTTTTTTTCTTTTTTAGCTTTTATTTAACCAGAAATGAACGAGGAACTTTTTTTTACGGTACTGGCTTTTAACTCATTGTTTTATTTGTTATTTTTTTTGTTTTTGTTTCCTATAGCTTAGTTAACAGCTAGAGTTTTTATGTTTTTATGTTTTTGTTTTTAGCCTGTGTTATAAGAGAGAGAGAGAGAGAGAGAGAGAGAGAGAGAGAGAGAGAGCTATCACTTTTAAACTCTCAACTTCCTTTCCTGGAGTTCCTATTTAGGACTTGTCGTAACCATTACTTCCTGATGCTTATTCTAATCCACCTCTAAACCCTCACTGGATGCTCTTACATAGTTCACAATACACTTTACTCCCCAAATAATACAACAAATACTCTCACATACACACATTATAAGAATTATGTTACAATTTCAATATCTAGAATCCAAATCAATCACAGTGACTGCCAAGGACGTCATATAATCAATGTGCAATAATTCATGAAGTGATTGCATGAATAAAATATTACTACCAGAGTTTTACCTGCTGTTACCTGGTTACACCAAGGGGATAAAGTAACACAAAGTAACACAAATTAACTCTCACGGGGTAATAGTCAGAGTAATAGTCAGTTAGCTTTAAATTATGATGCCACAGCTTCCCAAGAGGGTGATAGTAACGTGTGAAATGTATACAACAAAAGCTTTCATTACTCACTGTATATTTTTTTACACTGTGGGAAATAAACTCTTCCTAGATCACTGCCACAACAGCGCTATCTACTGTATGTACAACTTTACCTTAATGATTTTGTTATTAATTAAAGATCACCTGAAGATTGGGTATTGCAGTTAAAATTTCACCTGATGATGAACCAACCTACACGTTATCTGGGGTTGGGTTGGGTTGGGTTAGGTTAGGTTAGGTTAGAGCGTACCGAAGATACATGCACTTCCTATACTGAGGTGATGGAAGTACAGCGCTGGTGGGAGGTCTTAAGTGTCGTGTGGTAGTGTGTATGTGTGTGTTTGTGTGTTTGTCTTTGTCTCTCTCTCTCTCTCTCTCTCTCTCTCTCTCTCTTCCACTATTTCCTTCTATCTCTCTCTTTCCTCTCTCCGTCTGCCTGTCTGTCTGTCTGTCTGTCCCGTCATGACCTACTAGTCAAGCATCACATTATGTAAAAATCCTGTCGCCTCTCCTACTGAGCCACGAACCCTGAGATTCACTCATGAATCAGAAGCATTTATGGACAGAATAATGCATCTGGGTATACTGCTTCGGGTTCACGGGTCTGAAAATCGGGTTTCGTGGACCAGCTAGATAGGCGACAAGGCCTCTGTGGGTGACTCAGAAAAAGCGTATCGACAGGTGTCCCAAACTACCTTTTGTACTGGAAGATTTATGCATTGGCGTTATGCAATTTTTGCCTTTATTGACATATGATTCATTCTAATAATTGGGTCATTGATTTCGTTCCTTTATCTAACTAGAAACATCATCCATCCACCTAACATACGTAACACACACACATATGTAACACACACACACACACATATGTAACGCACACACACATACGTAAAACACACATATGTAACACACACACATACGTAACACACACACATACGTAACACACACACACACACACACACATACGTAACACACACACACACACACATACGTAACACACACATACGTAACACACACACTCCAGGTTGTAGATTCCACGAAGCTCCTCGGCGTCACCATAGACAACAAACTAAATTGGAAACCACACGTCAGTGAAGTTGTCAAATCCTCCAGTTTCCGTCTCCTCCTCCTCCGCCGACTCAAGTCCCTCGGAGTTCCTGCACCCGAGCTCCTCAGTGTTTACACAACATTCATACTTCCCAAGCTCACCTATGCCTCCCCCACCTGGTCTTCCTCCCTAAATGCCACACAACGTAAACACCTAGAAAAAGTGCAAAAGAGGGCATGCAAGATTATTCTCTCCCCTTCCTACTCCACATATCAAGAAGCGCTCAACACACTGACCCTTTCGACTCTCACGGACCATCACCACGACCTCATCTGTAAATTTGGTAAGAAGCTTCTACACCATCCTCGACACCGGCTCCTACTACCACCTGAGATCCCTAGTCCGAGATTTGCTGTTCGACACCACAACTGCATCCAGCCCATACGTGCACGAACTGATCGCTATAAAAACAGCCCAGTCCCAACCATTGTAAAAATTATCAATAACTTGTAATAAACCAGTGTATTCACTCCCAGTAAACACTACTCCTTGCACTGTCACTATGTTGAAATGAACTGTAGTTTGAGCTTTTCCCCATCTGGTTATTATATGTCTTATTTGTGTCACTTATGTTACTTGTATATTATTTGTAATTCGAAACCCATTCCCCAAATATGTAACTGTATATTTTCAGCCTTCTAGCTGCCAAGCTCTTTCAATAAACCGTTAATTATTATTATTATTATTATTATTATTATTATTATTATTATTATATACATAACATACACACATACGTAACACACACACATACGTAACACACACACATATGTAACACACACACATACGTAACACACACACATACGTAACACGATAAGTAATGTACTCAGGCACATATACGTGAGACTGTAACATTAATCATTTTTTAGGAAGGAACTTAATAACATAGCTCAGGTTCTCTCCTCTGTGGCTGAACGACTGTGTGTTCTTGTACTAGATTAGACATTATGGGTCCAGCTAACTAAACAATTAGACAGGAATTGTGTGTGTGTGTTTACCTTGCGAATAAACAACCATAACTAATATAAAGATCAATCTATTGACCTCTTATTTCTCTTACAAAGCGGAGGAAGAGAAACACGCATAAGAGACTGATTTAAAAAACATTGTACTCACCAGGTGTAGTTAAGCACTTCCTGGGTCACTCACCTGAGGGAGGAAGGAACTTGTGGTTAGAACTAAATGTGTTATTTTCATGTGAGGATTATGACGTAATACCTTTACTAAATCAATAACATTAGTAATAACGTTACACCTGTAATTTGACGATAATGATGAACATAATGATGACATATTTCTTACTCTCGTTGATAATAACGATAAATTGTCATAATCTATTTAATAGTTAATGATAAGGCTAATTACATCATTATATTTTTTTATTTCGTACTATTTAGGCTACAGACATTATTTTTACATCAATACTGATAGCAAGAATAATGACACTTAGAAAAAAAATATTGTTGAGCAGCTAAAGCCAGCGTCGTTGTGTCCTAGTTGTGTAGGTCACCGCGGCAAACACCTCCCCTTCACCTCTGCTTCACCACGAGGTCGAAATCTTGTCTCTTTGTGTTGGGAGTCGAGACTTTTAGCAGCTGAGCCATGGCGTCTAGGCATCTCCAACCGTAATTAATGTATTGTTCTCCTTCAAGGCGTGGTCTCCTGTGGTCTCCTGTGGTCTGCTATCACGGGCAGTTTATATCTCGGATATTTCGCTGCCCTCCACCAAGCACTTGCCTCTCCTGTCGACTCTATCATGCTGTCACTGGATCTTGCCACACTGTCATGCCCGTTCATCTCAGTTATTCACGGTTATTCTTTGGCCATCTATCCTACCGACCTGTCCAGACCCTCTCACCACACACTCCTTCACTTCACCCACCACTCCCATCCTAATCTCATATATCCTTCAAACCTCCTTCCTTCCTTCCTTCCTTAATCTATCCCCTGTTAAGGCTACTACGTGGATTAACAGGGTCCATCCTTAGCTTGTTCCGCCTCGCTTCCTGAACGTCTTCCCTGTACTAGTCTTGTTTCAGTGTATTTTGACCCAAGTTTGTTTTTAGTTTCCCCTCAGCAGCTAACCATCTTACGAGTGTTTATTTTCTTTACCTTACCACCTACAGGAACGATAAAATACCTGTTTTTAATCCGTCTGTATGTTTGTATATCCCCACGGACACTACAGGAAAAATCATGCGTACATTTTGGCACCAGTATCGCCGTTAAGAGAGCCAACACCCAGTTGAATATGTAAGTCACTAAACTACATAATTTCTCAATATGTTCTTTCAGGTTCTCTAGCAAAAACTACTCATTAACATATCTTCATCTATATACATACCTATTCCCCTTAACTTTCACAAGACCATTAAGACACTTCAATATTTTTCTTTGTCAATAATCCAATTGTTATTTACAATCTTTCATGATAAAAAATACTGGAAACTAATTCATATATGGTAGAATTTAATCTGTTTTTTATGTTATTTAAAACAATCTTATTCCCCGTCTGCTCTGTCTTCCCCAGTTTACTATGGCCATACTCAGTCAATGAACAACAAAATAGCAAAATGTTCCCCCACCATAAAAAAAAGAGTTTTTCTCAACGAATATTGCAAGTGGTTAACAGCTTAGGAAATTCTACTACCACTGATGCAGCCCGGCACACTGTGTGGTAGGGGGCGGGTGGGGGGGGGGGGGGAAGAGTGGTTGGTGGGAGAGGTGGGTGGTGGTGGGGGTGTATTAGTAGTTGGAGGAATACAAATTTTAGAAACAAGCGAGAGGGAGGAAAGTATGAAAGGAAGCAAGGGTCGTAGGCAGCATGAGAGGGGGAATAGAGATGTAGGAGGCATAGGAAAAAGAAAACGGAGTTACTTGTTAAGGGAAAACTATGTTATTACCGACCGAAGACTTAGACTGAAATGGAAAATATTACGATTTTCATCTTAATCTGATAATTTTCTTTGTTTATTCTTGTGTCTTTACTTAATACATCTATAAAAATACTGTAGAGTTTAAGTGAGTGTTTTTCTGTCACACACACACACACTCTACCACTACCCTCTGCCTCACACACGGGCACAATTTATATTCAAATGAGACCGGTAAAATGAAGAGAGCTGAGGGCGTATGACTGGCTTATGAATCAGTTGTCAGCGAGGGATGGGGAAGCACGATACCTCCTCCTCTCCCACCCTTTCCATCCTGTTCCATCCTGCCTCCTGTGGGTACATGATCCATCAGGTTTAAACGCGTGTGTCGGCAGGTAACAGACAATCACAGCTCCATGACATTAAAAGAGATGATGCTGACTTTATGTATACAGTTCAAGACACATATACTACCACGAGACTTGAAAACATGCAATAGCGTTACTCCCTCTTCTTAATTCTGTAGCGATTATATGTATGATTCTCTCTCTCTCTCTCTAGGAATACTATCGACTAGAACTTATTTTGTTATCTTCATGAAACTCGTAAATAAAATATAGTTTATTTAGAATGACAAAATGGACTGGCTTATTATTTTTATTATTATTATCTAAACAAAACTTACAGAAAATAATAATAAGAAAATAATGAAATTTTTCCTTCATCTAGTTTATTTATCTTACAATTACCTGGGTGCTTAAGCGGGTAATTCTGAGCAGTAATAAAAGGCGTAACGAGACCTTCATGTTCACTAATTACCGAGAACATCATTTAATTTTACGAAGACTCTAATTGTCTCGCTGTCTCTCAAGACTTCGTTACCACTTAGCTTATTGGGATCATAAATCTTCGTTTTTTTATGGCTAACTATAAATATTGAGTAATGTATAAATGTCTATGTCTTACACCTGTCTTTCTTTGTGTGTCTCTGTATGTGTGTCTGTGTCTGTCTTTTTGTCTGTCTGTCTGTCTATCTGTCTATCTGTCTGTCTGTCTCTCTTTCTCATATCGTTAATCCCTTTATATCCCTGGATTAGCTTAATCTCTCTCAGCTTCCCGTTAACAGTAAAAATTCGAGTCAACCTAACTGTTTATCTTGACTCCGTTAACTGTTTTGTAATCGAGGGAAACAGAGACTCCCTTCTAGGTAATCATTTCAACAGCAACACAACGGTAACACAAGTGAAGGTAGTTAATGAGTCTAAGGTAGGTTAAGGACCGTACATATCATGGAGGATTCCTGGCGCGTTGGGAAGCTCCTGTCCACCAATTCCAGGAGTATCTCGCCATTTCCTGGATTATATCGCCAATTCCAGGATTATCTCGCCAATCGCCTGGAATCCAGACCCTGCAGACTCCATTCCCAAGCCAGACAAGGTTCATTGGAGACATTTCGTGTTTATAACTACCAAATGAGCAATATATCCCTTCATTAAACAGTTTTATAAGTATTTCTTAGGGGATCAGCTTAAGCTTTAACTCCTAGAAAAGTATAGAAAGCTTGAGAAAATGGACTAGATCATAATTAAGCTCCCATGTCTTTAGGGATCAGCTTAAGCTTTAACTCCCTGAAAAAATATAAAAAAAATAGACAAAATGGACTGGATTACAATTAAGCTCCCATGTCTTTAGGGATCAGCTTAAGCTTTAACTCCTAGAAAAGTATATAAAGCTTAACAAAATGGACTGGATCATAATTTAGCTGCCATGACCACCCGAGTAAGTAATGTTACGGTAGATAAACTCAATACTGTACTTGGAAACATCGATATGAGTGGACGATTATGAATGGACTCGGTCTTCCGTTACTCACGGTTCCAGGGAGAGCTAAGAGGAGCATTCATGTAGCGTGAGGTCCCTGGTGTAACGTGAGGGCCCTGGTGTAACGTGAGGACCCAGGTGTAACGTAAGGGCCCTAATGTAACGTGACGGCCCTGGTGTAACGTGAGGACCCTGATGTAACGTGAGTGCCCTGATATAACGTGAGGGCCTTGGTGTAACGTGAGGGCCCTGATGTAACGTGAGGGCCCTGATGTAACGTGAGGGCCATGGAGTAACGTGAGGGCCCTGATGTAACGTGAGGGCCCTGGTGTAACGTGAGGGCCCTGATGTAACGTGAGGGCCCTGATGTAACGTAAGGGCCCTGATGTAACATGAGAGCACTGATGTAACGTGTGGCCCCTGATGTAACGTGTGGCCCCTGATGTAACGTGAGGGCCCTGATGTAACGTGAGGGCCATGGTGAAACGTGAGGGCTCTGATGTAACGTGAGGGCCATGGAGTAACGTGAGGGCCCTGATGTAACGTGAGGGCCCTGGTGTAACGTGAGGGCACTGATGTAACGTGAGGGCCCTGATGTAACGTGAGGGCCCTGATGTAACGTGAGGGCCCTGATGTAACATGAGAGCCCTGATGTAACGTGAGAGCCATGGTGTAACGTGAGGGCCCTGATGTAATATGAGGGCCCTGGTGTAACGTGAGGGCCCTGATGTAACGTGAGGGCCCTGGTGTAACGTGAGGGCCCTGATGTAACGTGAGGGCCATGGTGTAACGTGAGGGCCCTGATGTAGCGTGAGGGCCCTGATGTAACGTGAGGACCCTGATGTAACGTGAGGATAAACATAAATACAGACGATAAACTAATGATACCAAGCTAAATTAATCTAATCTTAACATCATCTAACTTAATTTAGGTAAAGTTTGGTTACGTTGAGATAGCTAAAAACGGCTTCAGTGGAATCAGGTCAGCTTGATCGTATAATACACATTATGTATACTTGAATATACATGACATGAAATGACATGACATGACATGACATACAAATTACCAAAAAGATATCTTTATTTTACAAAGTTGTCCTCAGCTATACATCCAGTCAGCTAAACTAGGAAGCTAATCGACAGCTAACAAGAGACACTTAACACTCGACAGCATTAACGATAAGACATCAGCTTTTAACAGTGAACACGTTGTAATATGATGATATAATGTGAAAAGGAGAGAGACAGAGAGAAGACATGAATAGACAGCAGAAAGATACAGAAAAAATAGATAAAATAAGACAGATAGAAAGACACAGACAGACATATACCACATCACAGTCACCACCCACACCCCCTCCCCTCCCCCACCCCACACCCCCTCCCCTCCACCACCCACACCCCCTCCCCTCCACCACCCACAACCCCTCCCCACCCCACACCCCCTCCCCCTCCCCCACCCACCCTACACCACAGCTCTATACACAGAGGGGCACCCACTAATCAAATCTCAGCCTCTGATTATTTTTCATATTCCCCTGAGATCAAATTTCCCCAACGCCTAATAACAACGAAGGAGGGAGGGAGAGTGGTGTTCTTGTTGTTCTTCGTGTTTTTGTTCTTCGTGTTCCTGTTCTTGGTGTTCTTCTCATCCACTAATACCATCTCAACCTGTCTATAGTTGTTTATTTCAAGGAAGAATAAAATAATTTCTCTGGACTAAAATGTTATGGAAAAGTTGACCCTGAAGAGTCACAGAAATGAATAGGTCAAAGGTTGTTTAGCTAGATATTTTTTCATCGTATTTTTTTTCTAAAATTTTACGTGTTTTGATTCAATTTATATTTTTGTTATCAGTATTTTCGTAATTATTTTATTTTTTATCGTTATCTTTCTTCGTTCTTTGTTTCGATTTTTCCTTTTAATTATTTGTTTATTTTCCTCTCTCTCTCTCTCTCTCTCTCTCTCTCTCTCTCTCTCTCTCTCTCTCTCTCAAGTACCAAAATATTTCTATAATCTGTCTATTCCTCATTTCTCTCTTTTCCTACAAATTTGTTAGGAAGTTGTTACAGTCAACTGATTTATTTAATTCTCTCACTCACTCTCTCTCTCTCACTCACTCTCTTTCTCTCACTCACTCTCTTTCTCTCACTCACTCTCTTTCTCTGACTCACTCTCTCTATGAATACTTGACTAAGCAGGACTCAATGTACCAGAACTTCACGAAAGTATACTATAGAAAGTTTACCAGAACATCACAACTACAGGTGAACTCAATGTACACTTTCAAGTACTCATTCGTTCGTGTAAACTAAGAACAATAAAAACCCAACCTTAGTACAGTAATTATCACCCACGAGGTGTACATTAACACACAAATTACACTTCATTGTACTTTACTATGTACTAATTGAACCTTACTAGTCTCTATTACCTCTTATAATTATTCACCGACTCAATTACCTTCACTAGATTAACTATATGACTCATTATTGCGTAGTTGGATCAGTCATAGTTACGAGTTATTGTTACGTTCAAGTCACTATTGGGTGTTGAGTCACTGTCTTTATTCAGGTTTGTTTGTTTTTGTTGGGGATGAGTAATATTTTATAGATATTTACTCATGATTCACGATCTTTTGTAGTGAGGATGAGTAATATTCACCCATCACAACACAGTATAGTGAGGAAGAGAATATCCTTTGAGACGAGAAATACTCATTATTGGATCAGCTTATCTCACTGTTGAATATTAAATAATATTAAATTAATTGTTATTTAGGAAGACAGATTATGGTAAACCAGAGGAATATACCCGTATGATGGAGGTATATCTATCAAGTTAAACCTGAGGAATATACCCGTATGATGGAGGTATATCAATCAAGTTAAACCTGAGGAATATACCCGTATGATGGAGGTATATCTAGCAAGGTAAGCCAGGGGAATATATACCATTATGAAGGTAAACTTAAGGTAAACCAGTGGGACGATGACTGTACACTACAATGGACCTAAATTATAGCAAGGTATTCCTGTACGCGAGCAGCAGTATATTCCCGGAAACTACTAATGCAAAGTGTGTGTGAAAGTGTGTGTGTGAAAGTGTGTGTGTGTGTGTGTGTGTGTTACCTGCACTTTCATCTTCTTTAATACCACGATTATGGAAGTTTGAAAGGAAGTCGTTTACAGGTTTATTTATGCATGTGTGTGTGTGTGTGTGTGTGTGTGTAATATTCCTGCATATTCACTACTGAAGAAGGGATCGGTCGTTCAGGAGATTCAGTCAATGCATTCCCAACAAGTTGTCATCCCAAAAGAATTCTAATGAATAAACATGAACAGAGGTGAGCCAGGGTACAATAATACCCCCCCCCCCACCACCTGCACCACCCACCAACACCACCCCACCAGCCACCAACACCACCCCACCACCCACCACCCACCACCCACCAACACCACCCCACCACCACCCCACCACCAACACCACCCACCACCACCACACCACCCACCACCACCACCCCACCACCACCACACCACCCACCACCACCCCACCACCCACCAACACCACCCCACCAGCCACCAACACCACCCCACCACCACCCCACCACCCACCAACACCACCCCACCACCACCACCACCCCACCAGCCACCAACACCACCCCCCCACCACCCACCAACACCACCCCACCACCACCCCACCACCCACCAACACCACCCCACCACCCACCAACACCACCCCACCACCCACCAACACCACCCCACCACCCACCAACACCACCCCACCACCACCTGCACCACCCACCAACACCACCCCACCACCCAACAACACCACCACCACCCACCAACACCACCCCACCACCACCTGCACCACCCACCAACACCACCCCACCACCCACCAACACCACCCCACCACCCACCAACACCACCCACCACACCACCACCACCCCACCACCCACCAACACCACCCCACCACCCACCAACACCACCCCACCACCATCTGCACCACCCACCAACACCACCCCACCACCCACCAACACCACCCCACCACCCACCAACACCACCACCCCACCACCCACCAACACCACCACCCCACCACCCACCAACACCACCCCACCACCACCTGCACCACCCACCAACACCACCCCACCACCACTACCCCACCACCCACCTCCACCACCCCACCATCTCTAATGGCAAGATAGCCGACATAATAAGATTGTATCCACTTTTTTGCACTTAGTAACTATATCAATTCTCATGTACAGAACCAAATACGCAATGTGCTTGAATACCTCCCACGTAAATGTGAATAACAAAGTGTGAGGCCAGACATACTGCCTCACACGCCTGTACTCACGCATTTGTGAATAAGTTACCCTTTATGTATAGAACTAAACAAATAATGTAAATGAAATAATGTGTAACATTCAGTGCCATAATATCCTGACAACGGGGGTTAATTATTATGACCCTTTGTAAACCCTACTCCGTAATCCTTTTGCGCTACCGCTCACAGGATGAGTGTGGGGTGCACAATAAAGTAGCCGCTGCAAGCGGCAAAATCAAAATCAAATCAACCACCACCACCCACCAACACCACCACCCCCCCACCACCACCACCCCACCACCACCATCAACGCCACCATTATCATCACTCACCCACTGTAAACTTCTCCTTAACATATACTCGTCTTAATTACTCCTTCACTCTTCATCATTGTGATTATTTTATACATGGGATGAATAATGAGAATCACAGCATTATGTAAATACTCTCCGATTCACCTTAAGGAACCAGAAAGTAAGATGGGTGATGTATAAAGATAATTTGTTCTACATTATTCATGAGTTAGATAGTTTTACACAGTTAATCGTCCTGTGTGTGTGAGAGAGAGAGAGAGAGAGAGAGAGAGAGAGAGAGAGAGAGAGAGAGAGAGAGACCAATAGACGCCACTCACAAGTAACAAGATCGCCGAAGTTTTCCTCAAGTTACTTTTCTGACTTGTAGAAAACCGAGAAAAAACAGCAGGCAAAGAAGAAAATAAATAAAGAAGGAGGTATGGAAGAACAAGAAGAAGAGGAAGCAGAAAAACACACACACACACACACACACACACGAAACAAGAAGAACAATGAAGAACAAGAACAGGAGGAGTAAGAAACAGCATGAAACGGAAACACTAAGGTCCATTTTTTTTTCATAAATAAATCACACATCCTGAGGGTAGTGGTAGTGGTAGTTGGTGATAGAACATAAGAACATAAGGAGTCTGCAATAGGCCGGTTGGCCTGTGCATGGCAGCTCCTGTCGAGAGTTACTACCACTCTCTATCATCCATGAATCTATCTAGCCTTCCTTTAAAACTTTCCAGCGTTCCAGCACTTACTACAAAGTTGCTAAGCTTGTTCCACTCGTCCACCACCCTATTTGTGAACCAGTTTCTTCCTACCTCCCTCCTAAACCTAAACTTATCCAACTTGAATCCGTTGCTCCGAGTCCTATCCTGCTCGGATATCATAAGAACTTTATCTATAGCCCCTTTATTGATTCCTTTCACCCACTTAAATACTTCTATCATATCTCCCCGCACTCTTCGCCTTTCTAGGGAATGCAAGTTAAGTTTCTTTAACCTATCCTGATATGGAAGGTTTCTAAGTCCCGGAATCATTTTTGTCATTCTTCGCTGCACCGACTCTAGTGAATTTATATCCATTCTATAATAGGGGCACCAGAACTGAACCGCATAATCGAGGTGCGGCCTGACTAGCGCAAGATATAGTTGCAATAAGACCTCTGCACTCTTGTTACTTACACTTCTAGATATAAAACCCAATACTCTGTTTGCCTTATTTCGAACATTAACGCACTGTTTTCTAGGCCGTAGGTCCGGGCTTACAAGTACCCCTAGGTCTCTTTCACAAGTCGAATAAGGTGGTAGTGGTGGTATTAGTGGTGATAGTAGTGGTGATAGTGATGGTGGTAGTAGTAGTGGTGGTGGGTATATTGATAGTGGTAGTGGTTGTGATAGTGGTGGGTACAATATTCCAAAACAGTGGTGATAGTGGTAATGGTAATAATGATGATCGTGGTGATAGTGGTGGCAAGCACATGAGAGAGTCAGTACCAGTATCTCGGAGAGCCAGTCGTCAACATCTATCATCAAGAAGCGACCATAATCGATATCTAATGCCTGCAACCTATTTACGGTAATGGGTTTTCGATGCGTAGATGGCTCAAGTTAAGCTCATTATATCCGTCACTATGCCCAGGTAAACTCTTGGGGTTAAATTATGCCTTCCGTAATACTTGGTTACCTGAGGAAGACCAACCCCCCTCCCCCTCCTCTACCTCTCTTTCCGCTAACACCCCACCCCTCCTTCACCACCCCCTCCTTTATCCCCACCTGTCCTTCATCCCACACCCTAATTCCAGTCCTCTGTTCCTACTATCCATCCTCCTCCTCACCCCATCTCTCCCTACCTCTACTCACCTTCTGCTTTAGAGAGGAACGTTAATGTGCGTCAGGTGTCGAAGGTAGAGTAAAGGTCATCAAGGTGAGAGGCGGTTCTTCATCTGGGTTATATACTTTAATGACTCTCATAAGAGATTTGTTCCAGCCTTAAAAGAGGAAGATTATTATGAGGGAAGTTTATGCTGACACCAACGTCACGGCAGGTAAGGAGAAGGTAAATGACTCTCTGGTGTAGTGGTTATGAGGGTGTTGTTAGGGAAGGAAAACGCCAGGCGGAGATTGACTGCCTTTGCTGGCGCTGATTTTATGATACGAGTTAATGACACGTGAGAGAGAGAGAGAGAGAGAGAGAGAGAGAGAGAGAGAGAGAGATATTCTTCCTCCCTGACGTCAACATACACATACACAGGTAGGCCTACACACACACACACACACACACACACACACGCACACACACACGCACACACACACACACACACCCCACCCCCCCACACACACACCCCCCACCGAAGGGTCAAGACGTACCTGGCGCTCCTCTCGGAGGAGCCAGGTCAACTGTTAAGTTGGCCCATACCAACTCCCTCCCCTGAACCCTCCTTCCCACCGGAATATCAACAAGTTCTCGCCAGAAGTTACTATTTCATTTAGGAAAGGAATGGAACCAGTGTTAAACAGAGGTGAACAGTGGTGAACAGTGCTTAAGTCAGTGAGAACAACTCAACGGTAACAGTCGCACCCAAGTTAACCTTTCACACAGTGAGGTCTCAGGTACCCAGTGATAACGGCCCGTGAGACCCAACAACCAGCGATGTGTTAATCCGTCTACGATAGGAAGGCCTGGGACCACACCTCACTCATATAACACCGTCTGTGAGGGAATTACTACACCACGTGAGGCCCCGCATAACACCATCTATGAGGGAATTACTACACCACGTGAGGCCCCTCATAACACCATCTGTGAGGGAACTACTACACCACGTGAGGCCCCTCATAACACCATATGTGAAGGAGTTACTACACCACGTGAGGCCCCGCATAACACCATCTGTGAGGGAATTACTACACCACGTGAGGCCCCTCATAACACCATCTGTTGAGGGAATTACTACACCACGTCAGGTCCCTCATAACACCATCTGTGAGGGAATTACTACACCACGTGAGGCCCCGCATAACACCATCTGTGAGGGAATTACTACACCACGTGAGGCCCCTCATAACACCATCTGTGAGGGAACTACTACACCACGTGAGGTCCCTCCTAACACCATCTGGGAGGGAGTTACTACACTACGTGTTTCCTGTTCAACACCTACAATAATCTGTATGTTCACTGTATGTTCCTTCACCTTTCTCGAATGAAGGCTTTTGTTAAACCACCAATGTATGTAATAAGTCATTTATGTCCAATGTATATTTTCAGCCTTCGGGCTGCAGAACTTTTTCAATAAACCGTTAATTATTATTATTATTACCCTCCACCCACACGCACGTTAACAATGATCACGCGTCTCTCTTATGCCCGCCCGTCAGTTTTCGCGTCGCGTGCCATCGATTTACTGTCAGCATGTTTGTGCCGCGCCTCAGTGAGCAAAGTGGAGCACAAGTGGTCCTTAGGAGGGGAGAATGAGAGTTTTTTATATTTGACGTTAAAGAAAATACTACCGAGAAATTGTAGAAATGATTAAGTGAAGAATTCTGAAGGATCTGCCAAGGTGAGGTGACACTTAATGATTTGGTGCTGTCATAGACACAGGTAACATAACCCTTTTGTGATATCTGCAGCCATAAATAAGAGGTCCCGTACACACACACACACACACACACACACACACACCACACACACACATTCGGAAGTTCAAGGAGCGGCATCGAGTTACCTTTTGAACACATTACACGGCCTCGTTCACAAGGCTTATTGTACTCGACATGAAAGAAAATACAGCAGAGGATTTTCCCAGTGTGGTCTTAGGAAGGAAGGTAAACAGAGGGAGAATAAATAGTGATATTTTCTCTCTTCTCAGCCTCTTAAGTGCCGCATAAACGGTGCTTGAGATCTTTTCCGCACAGGTGATAGGAAAAAAGCACTGCTGAGGACACTGCTAAAGGACACTGATAAAGGACACTGCTGAGGACACTGATAAAGGACACTGCTAAGGACATTGCTAAAGGACACTGCTAAAGGACACTGCTAAAGGACACTACTAAAGACAAGACCAGGATCGTTCAGGAGTTAAGAGTACAGGTGAGAGACATTACCTCCATCATATACACTGGAGGGATAAGTAGAGACGGGGAAGGGAGAGGTAGGAGAGGGATAGGCAAGGGAGGGAGAGGCAGGGGAGGGAGAGGCAGGGGAGGGAGAGGCAGGGGAGGGAGAGGCAGGGGAGGGAGAGGCAGGGGAGGGAGAGGCAGGGGAGGGAGAGGTAGGAGAGGGAGAGGCAGGGAGGGAGAGGCAGGGGAGGGAGAGGCAGGGGAGGGAGAGGCAGGGGAGGGAGAGGCAGGGGAGGGAGAGGCAGGGGAGGGAGAGGCAGGGAGGGAGGGAGAGGCAGGGGAGGGAGAGGCAGGGGAGGGAGAGGCAGGGGAGGGAGAGGCAGGGGAGGAGGAGAGGGATAGGCAGGGAGGGAGAGGCAGGGGAGGGAGAGGCAGGGGAGGGAGAGGCAGGGGAGGGAGAGGCAGGGGAGGGAGAGGCAGGGGAGGGAGAGGCAGGGAGGGAGAGGTAGGAGAGGGATAGGCAAGGGAGGGAGAGGCAGGGGAGGGAGAGGCAGGGGAGGGAGAGGCAGGGGAGGGAGAGGCAGGGGAGGGAGAGGCAGGGGAGGGAGAGGCAGGGAGGGAGAGGTAGGAGAGGGATAGGCAAGGGAGGGAGAGGCAGGGGAGGGAGAGGCAGGGAGGGAGAGGCAGGGGAGGGAGAGGCAGGGGAGGGAGAGGCAGGGGAGGGAGAGGCAGGGGAGGGAGAGGCAGGGGAGGGAGAGGCAGGGAGGGAGAGACAGGGGAGGGAGAGGCAGGGGAGGGAGAGGCAGGGGAGGAGAGACAGGGGAGGAGAGGCAGGGGAGGGAGAGGCAGGGGAGGGAGAGGCAGGGGAGGGAGAGGCAGGGGAGGGAGAGGCAGGGGAGGGAGAGACAGGGGAGGAGAGGCAGGGAGGGAGAGGAGGAGGAGAGAGGGAGGGAGAGGCAGGGGAGGGAGAGGCAGGGGAGGGAGAGGCAGGGGAGGGAGAGGCAGGGGAGGGAGAGGCAGGGGAGGGAGAGACAGGGGAGGGAGAGGCAGGGGAGGGAGAGGCAGGGGAGGGAGAGGCAGGGGAGGGAGAGGCAGGGGAGGGAGAGGCAGGGGAGGGAGAGGCAGGGGAGGGAGAGACAGGGGAGGGAGAGGCAGGGAGGGAGAGACAGGGAGGGAGAGGCAGGGGAGGGAGAGGCAGGGGAGGGAGAGGCAGGGGAGGGAGAGACAGGGAGGGAGAGGCAGGGGAGGGAGTGACAGGGAGGGAGAGGCAGGGGAGGGAGAGGCAGGGGAGGGAGAGGCAGGGGAGGGAGAGGCAGGGGAGGGAGAGGCAGGGGAGGGAGAGGCAGGGGAGGGAGAGGCAGGGAGGGAGAGACAGGGGAGGGAGAGGCAGGGGAGGGAGAGGCAGGGGAGGGAGAGGCAGGGGAGGGAGAGGCAGGGGAGGGAGAGGCAGGGGAGGGAGAGGCAGGGGAGGGAGAGGCAGGGAGGGAGAGGCAGGGGAGGGAGAGGCAGGGGAGGGAGAGGCAGGGGAGGGAGAGGCAGGGGAGGGAGAGGCAGGGGAGGGAGAGGCAGGGGAGGGAGAGGCAGGGGAGGGAGAGGCAGGGGAGGGAGAGACAGGGGAGGGAGAGGCAGGGGAGGGAGAGGCAGGGGAGGGAGAGGCAGGGGAGGGAGAGGCAGGGGAGGGAGAGGCAGGGGAGGGAGAGGCAGGGGAGGGAGAGGCAGGGGAGGGAGAGGCAGGGGAGGGAGAGGCAGGGGAGGGAGAGACAGGGGAGGGAGAGGCAGGGGAGGGAGAGGCAGGGGAGGGAGAGGCAGGGGAGGGAGAGACAGGGGAGGGAGAGGCAGGAGAGGGAGAGGCAGGGGAGGGAGAGACAGGGGAGGGAGAGGCAGGGGAGGGAGAGGCAGGGGAGGGAGAGGCAGGGGAGGGAGAGGCAGGGGAGGGAGAGGCAGGGGAGGGAGAGGCAGGGGAGGGAGAGGCAGGGGAGGGAGAGGCAGGAGAGGGAGAGGCAGGGGAGGGAGAGGCAGGGGAGGGAGAGGCAGGGGAGGGAGAGGCAGGGGAGGGAGAGGCAGGGGAGGGAGAGGCAGGGAGGGAGAGACAGGGGAGGGAGAGGCAGGGGAGGGAGAGGCAGGGGAGGGAGAGGCAGGGGAGGGAGAGGCAGGGGAGGGAGAGGCAGGGGAGGGAGAGGCAGGGGAGGGAGAGACAGGGGAGGGAGAGGCAGGGGAGGGAGAGGCAGGGGAGGGAGAGGCAGGGGAGGGAGAGGCAGGGGAGGGAGAGGCAGGAGAGGGAGAGGCAGGGGAGGGAGAGACAGGGGAGGGAGAGGCAGGGGAGGGAGAGACAGGGGAGGGAGAGGCAGGGGAGGGAGAGGCAGGGGAGGGAGAGGCAGGGAGGGAGAGGCAGGGGAGGGAGAGGTAGGAGAGGGAGAGGCAGGGAGGGAGAGGCAGGGGAGGGAGAGGCAGGGGAGGGAGAGGCAGGGGAGGGAGAGGTAGGGAGGGAGAGGCAGGGGAGGGAGAGGCAGGGGAGGGAGAGGCAGGGGAGGGAGAGGCAGGGGAGGGAGAGGCAGGGGAGGGAGAGGCAGGGGAGGGAGAGACAGGGGAGGGAGAGGCAGGGGAGGGAGAGGCAGGGGAGGGAGAGGCAGGGGAGGGAGAGACAGGGGAGGGAGAGGCAGGGAGGGAGAGGCAGGGAGGGAGAGACAGGAGAGGGAGAGACAGGGGAGGGAGAGGCAGGGGAGGGAGAGGCAGGGGAGGGAGAGGCAGGGGAGGGAGAGGCAGGGGAGGGAGAGGCAGGGGAGGGAGAGGCAGGGGAGGGAGAGGCAGGGGAGGGAGAGGCAGGGGAGGGAGAGGCAGGGGAGGGAGAGGCAGGGGAGGGAGAGGCAGGGAGAGGGAGAGGCAGGGGAGGGAGAGGCAGGGGAGGGAGAGGCAGGGGAGGGAGAGGCAGGGGAGGGAGAGGCAGGGGAGGGAGAGGCAGGGGAGGGAGAGGCAGGGGAGGGAGAGACAGGGGAGGGAGAGGCAGGGGAGGGAGAGACAGGGGAGGGAGAGGCAGGGAGGGAGAGGCAGGGGAGGGAGAGGCAGGGGAGGGAGAGGCAGGGGAGGGAGAGGCAGGGGAGGGAGAGGCAGGGGAGGGAGAGACAGGGGAGGGAGAGACAGGGGAGGGAGAGGCAGGGGAGGGAGAGACAGGGGAGGGAGAGACAGGGGAGGGAGAGGCAGGAGAGGGAGAGGCAGGGGAGGGAGAGGCAGGGGAGGGAGAGACTGGGGAGGCAGGGGAGGGAGAGGCAGGGGAGGGAGAGGCAGGGGAGGGAGAGGCAGGGGAGGGAGAGGCAGGGGAGGGAGAGGCAGGGGAGGGAGAGGCAGGGGAGGGAGAGGCAGGGAGGGAGAGGCAGGGGAGGGAGAGGCAGGGGAGGGAGAGGCAGGGGAGGGAGAGGCAGGGGAGGGAGAGGCGGGGGAGGTGGGATGTTTGTACATAAAAGAGGCATAGAGAAGGTCATTCACGCGTTACTGCACAAAGAAGGCCTGAGAGTGAGAGCTTATTCCTTGCATTCTCTCCCCAGTATAAGAGAGAGAGGGGGAGGGTTAGGGAGTGGGGAGGGGCATTTAACCGTATTATTCGGGGAATATAGTATAAATGGAGCTATTTCCTGTGTAATCTGGAGAGAGAGAGAGAGAGAGAGAGAGAGAGAGAGAGAGAGAGAGAGAGAGAGAGAGAGTCCCTGGCTCACTGTTACGTTATGACAAAGTTGTTGGCAAATATATGGTATGGAAATTGTGTTGATACTCTCTCTCTCTCTCTCTCTCTCTCTCTCTCTCTCTCTGTGTCTCTCTCTCTCTCACACACACACCAACCACAAACAAACAACACATCACAAACAAACAAGCAAGCAACAACACAACACAAACAATAATGACACCACAAAAAACATCATTCTAAAAAACAAACAATAAAACAAACAAAAACAATAAAACAAACAAACATACCAACAAACAATAAAACAAACAAAAAATCAAACAAACAAACAATAAAACGAACAAACGAAGAATAAAACAAAACAAACAAACAAACAGTAAAACAAACATACATAAAAACAATCAAACAAACATAAAAACAATAAAAAAAACAGACCCTCTTCAACAAACCACCACCACCAAGGACTTCACTAACCTACCACCTCCACCACCACCTCCTACAACTCTATTTATAATCCCAAAACTTCCCAAAGGTCACTCCTGCCTCGGTGACCTTTGGGGGTTAACACTGCCCACTGGTCTAGATCTGGCGAGAAAACTGCCCCCGCCCAAAGGTCACTTGTTGGGTGTCACAAAGCGCCTGCTGGGTGATTTAGGTGAGTCTTCCCCCGCCCTCCCCCCTCACCAACCCAGGGTCACAGTGTGTAAGGTTAAGGCGTTTGAATTTTAATTTAGTTGATGATGATATAAAGCAGAGGAGGAGAAGGAGAAGGAGGAGGAGAATGAGGAGGAGGAGGAGGAGGAGGAGGAGGAGGAGGAGGAGGAGGAGGAGGAGGAGAACAAGAAGAATAAGAACAAGAACAAGAAGAACAAGAACAAGAACAAGAAGAAGGCTAGATTACGTTAGGTTACGTTAAGTTAGGTTAGGCTAGATTAGGTTAAGTTAGGTTAGGTCTGGTCAGGTTACATTATGCATGAAGGTATTCATTTATATGTATATTTATGATCTAAAAGGATCGTTTATGGCCAGTCAAAGGCTTCTAGAAAAGACAAATACATAGAAGTTATCACTAATGGCCAATTATCCCTATTTAGTGTAACATACAGTATATATTAGGTGGAGTTCCGCTTTTATTTGTTTGTTTTCGTATTATTTAAGTCATTTATTTGTTAACATTTGCTTAGAATAAGTAAATATTATACAAAACAAAACATTGAAAAACTCACAAGTGAATTTGTAACATATAATCAAGTCGAGATAATATTACCAATACCACGTGCTGGTCAAGCTAACCTCTGGTCGGGGCTTGACCAGCACGAAAAAAAAAAACAATAATTTTTTACTAAACGTGATTTTGGCAACCTGTGGTGTAACAGTCAGCATACTCGCCTTGCAAGCGAGTGGACCCCTGTTCGATTCCCGGACGGAGTGAAACTATGAGCATTTTTTTTTTACGTTATTTGGCTTTCTATTTACCAGTAAATGGGAACCTGGATGTTAATCGATTTGCGGATCTTATTCTGGAATAATGGTTAGCCAGTGCAGTTGCCGAGTTGTCCGGTCTTCTCGAACTATTTATTGAAACTGGGTCATACAACTCGTTAACTTAGGGTGTGGTTGCGGTGTTAGCGACAGATTCTAACACCTTAAACAAATTCACGCCTAGGTTGCTCTAGAGCCGGCCATCCTCGTACACGAAGGGCAACCATTATTGTTACGTGTATAATATTACCATCACTACCACAACCAGCATTATCACTACTATTGTCATCTTCTCAACTATCATCATTCCTTCCCTCTTCCTCCTCCTGCCTCCATATTTTAATAATTATCGTCTCAATTATTAATATTATCATTATTTTTATTATTATTAGAACCGTATTATTATTATTATTATTATTATTATTATTACTATTAACAATACAACATGTGGCTGGAACAACAGTAGAAATTAGAAATAAGATAAAAAGTTGTATTAAATTAACAATTAAAACACAAACAAGAACCACAGGTACAAGTCGATCAGTTTTTTATCATGAGAGAGAGAGAGAGAGAGAGAGAGAGAGAGAGAGTCCCTGGCTCACTGTTACGTTATGACAAAGTTGTTGGTAAATATATGGTATGGAAATTGTGTTGATACTCTCTCTCTCTCTCTCTCTCTCTCTGCTCTCTCTCTCTCTCTCTCACACACACACACCAACCACAAACAAACAACACAACACAAACAATAATGACACCACAAAAAACATCATTCTAAAAACAAACAAAAAACAAACAAAAACAATAAAACAAACAAACATACCAACAAACAATATAACAAACAAACAATAAAATGGTCAAACGAAGAATAAAACAAAACAAACAAACAATAAAACAATCAAACAAACATAAAAACAATCAAACAAACATAAAAACAATATAAAAAACAGACCCTCTTCAACAAACCACCACCACCAAGGACTTCACTAACCTACCACCTCCACCACCACCTCCTACAACTCTATTTGTAATCCCAAAACTTCCCAAAGGTCACTCCTGCCTCGGTGACCTTTGGGGGTTAACACTGCCCACTGGTCTAGATCTGGCGAGAAAACTGCCCCCGCCCAAAGGTCACTTGTTGGGTGTCACAAAGCGCCTGCTGGGTGATTTAGGTGAGTCTTCCCCGGCCTTCCCCCATCCCCCCTCACCAACCCAGGGTCACAGTGTGTAAGGTTAAGGCTTTTGAATTTTAATTTAGAAGAAGAAGAAGAAGAAGAAAAGAAGAAGAAGAAGAAGAAGTAGGAGGAGGAGGAGGAGGAGAACAAGAACAAGAAGAACAAGAACAAGAAGAAGAAGGCTAGATTACGTTAGGTTACGTTAGGTTAGGTTAGATTAGGTTAAGTTAGGTTAGGTGTGGTCAGGTTACATTATGCATGAAGGTATTCATTTATATGTATATTTATGATCTAAAAGGATCGTTTATGGCCAGTCAAAGACTTCTAGAAAAGACAAATACATAGAAGTTATCACTAGTCCGGGGGTCTAGCTAACCTCTGGTCGGGGCTCGACCAGCACGAAAAAAAAAAAAAAAAATTTTTTACTAAATGAGATTTTGGCAACCTGTGGTGTAATAGTCAGCATGCTCGCCTTGCAAGCGAGTGGACCCCTGTTCGACTCCCGGACAGAGTGAAACTATGAGCATTTTTTTTTTTACGCCATTTGGCTTTCTATTTACCAGTAAATGGGAACCTGGATGTTAATCGATTTGCGGATCTTATTCTGGAATAATGGTTAGCCAGTGCAGATGGCGAGTTGTCCGGTCTTCTCGGACTATTCATTGAAACTCGGTCATACAACTCGTTAACTTAGGGTGTGGTTGTGGTGTTAGCGACAGATTCTAACACCTTAAACAAATTCACGCCTAGGTTGCTCTAGAGCCGGCCATCCTCGTACACGAAGGGCAACCATTATTGTTACGTGTATAATATTACCATCACTACCACAACCAGCATTATCACTACTATTGTCATCTTCTCAACTATCATCATTCCTTCCCTCTTCCTCCTCCTGCCTCCATATTTTAATAATTATCGTCTCAATTATTATTATTATCATCATTATTTTTATTATTATTATTACCGTATTATTATTATTATTATTATTATTATTATTATTATTATTATTATTAACAATACAACATGTGGCTGGAACAACAGTAGAAATTAGAAATAAGATAAAAAGTTGTATTAAATTAACAATTAAAACACAAACAAGAACCACAGGTACAAGTCGATCAGTTTTTTATCATGAGAGAGAGAGAGAGAGAGAGAGAGAGAGAGAGAGAGAGAGTCCCTGGCTCACTGTTACGTTATGACAAAGTTGTTGGTAAATATATGGTATGGAAATTGTGTTGATACTCTCTCTCTCTCTCTCTCTCTCTCTCTCTCTCTCTCTCTCTCTCTCTCACACACACACACCAACCACAAACAAACAACACATCACAAACAAACAAGCAAGCAACAACACAACACAAACAATAATGACACCACAAAAAACATCATTCTAAAAAACAAACAAAAAACAAACAAAAACAATAAAACAAACAAACATACCAACAAACAATAAAACAAACAAACAATAAAATGGTCAAACGAAGAATAAAACAAAACAAACAATAAAACATACAAACAAACAATAAAACAAAAAAACTTACATAAAAACAATCAAACAAACATAAAAACAATAAAAAAACAGACCCTCTTCAACAAACCACCACCACCAAGGACTTCACTAACCTACCACCTCCACCACCACCTCCTACAACTCTATTTATAATCCCAAAACTTCCCAAAGGTCACTCCTGCCTCGGTGACCTTTGGGGGTTAACACTGCCCACTGGTCTAGATCTGGCGAGAAAACTGCCCCCGCCCAAAGGTCACTTGTTGGGTGTCACAAAGCGCCTGCTGGGTGATTTAGGTGAGTCTTCCCCCGCCCTCCCCCCTCACCAACCCAGGGTCACAGTGTGTAAGGTTAAGGCGTTTGAATTTTAATTTAGTTGATGATGATATAAAGCAGAGGAGGAGGAGGAGGAGGAGGAGGAGGAGGAGGAGGAGGAGGCTAGATTACGTTAGGTTAGGTTAGGCTAGATTAGGTTAAGTTAGGTTAGGTCTGGTCAGGTTACATTATGCATGAAGGTATTCATTTATATGTATATTTATGATCTACAGGATCGTTTATGGCCAGTCAAAGGCTTCTAGAAAAGACAAATACATAGAAGTTATCACTAATGGCCAATTATCCCTATTTAGTGTAACATACAGTATATATTAGGTGGAGTTCCGCTTTTATTTGTTTGTTTTCGTATTATTTAAGTCATTTATTTGTTAACATTTAGCTTAGAATAAGTAAATATTATACAAAACAAAACATTGAAAAACTCACAAGTGAATTTGTAACATATAATCAAGTCGAGATAATATTACCAATACCACGTGCTGGTCAAGCTCCGAAAGAGTTGTCCGGGGTCTAGCTATCCTCTGGTCGGGGCTTGACCAGCACGAAAAAAAAAAAAAAATTATTTTTACTAAACGTGATTTTGGCAACCTGTGGTGTAATAGTCAGCATACTCGCCTTGCAAGAGAGTGGACCCCTGTTCGATTCCCGGGCGGAGTGAAACTATGAGCATTTTTTTTTTACGACATTTGGCTTTCTATTTACCAGTAAATGGGAACCTAGATGTTAATCGATTTGCGGATCTTATTCTGGAATAATGGTTAGCCAGTGCAGTTGGCGAGTTGTCCGGTCTTCTCGGACTATTCATTGAAACTGGGTCATACAACTCGTTAACTTAGGGTGTGGTTGTGGTGTTAGCGACAGATTCTAACACCTTAAACAAATTCACGCCTAGATTGCTCTGGAGCCGGCCATCCTCGTGCACGAAGGGCAACCATTATTGTTACGTGTATAATATTACCATCACTACCACAAGCCAGCATTATCACTAATATTGTCATCTTCTCAACTATCATCATTCCTTCCCTCTTCCTCCTCCTGCCTCTATGTTTTAATAATTATCGTTTCAATTATTATTATTATCATCATTATTTTTATTATTATTATTATTATTATTATTATTATTATTATTATTATTAACAATACAACATGTGGCTGGAACAACAGTAGAAATTAGAAATAAGATAAAAAGTTGTATTTAATTAACAATTAAAACACAAACAAGAACCACAGGTACAAGTCGATCAGTTTTTTATCATGAGAGAGAGAGAGAGAGAGAGAGAGAGAGAGAGAGAGAGAGAGAGAGAGAGAGAGAGAGACCCACCGTTAATAAAGGAACCTTGGGCATCACTCCTATACATTACTGACGAAGAAAAATAAATAATAACTTTTAGAAAATTCAGAGACCCGCAGACCCACGAACACACAAGACCCGAGCCATTTATCACTACACACTGAAGGACCATGACATACCAACCTGGGGGATCTTGTGTCTGTCTGTCTATTTATCTATCTGTCTATTTGATATATTCATCTGTCTAAGTGTATGTCCATTTCATTATATATTTATTCGTGTAATTATCTCTGTCTGTCTGCCTGTTTGGTCGTTTATCAAAATTATCAAACAGCAGGTGGAGTGGGGAGGGAGGGAGGGGGGGGGGGGGGATGATTCGCAGTTTCGCCACCTAGTCCATTAAGTTAACCTAACATTAAACTAATGTAACCTAACATAACGCAAACCTAACCTAACCAAACCAAACCAAACATTAACCTGCCCTATCTTTATAACACTTATCCTAACATTAACCGGATATCATAAAGTTAAGGAGCCATCCCTTGTTTCAACCTAACCAAACCTAACCTAATTAAAACCTAATCTAACCCAATTTAACCTAACCTAACCTAACCTAGTCTTCAAGAGATCCCTAACACAACCTAACATCATCATCATCTACTTAATTAATAAAACCTAACTTAACCTAAACTAACCTAACCCTCGGAAGGAGTTAGAAAGGGCTGCGTGCTATCTCCAGGACTGCATAATCACCGATCAAAAATATATAATGCGAAAATTTATAAGAAACGATGAAGGACTAAAAGTTAATGGTAACGTAGTATCAAATATTCGATATGCAGACGATACTGGTCTGAACTCGGGATAGTGAAGAGACGGTATTAAACTATGATGAACAAGACTAGTGACCAAGACGGTGGATTGTGTGGCCTAGGGTTAATGCTGTATATGAAGACGGGAATAATGGTTATTTTTAATGTCAAACCAAATCCTAAAAGATGATGACAGGGAACTTAACCCAGCTGTTATAACCTTTAACGATGGTTTAAGGTATAAATCTTTAAGGACGTTGGTTTAAACAATAACATTCGAAGGGCGATAATTAAAGCTAAAAATCCTCAAGAGGTTAGTTATTGCATCATCCTGAATGGTGGAAACTATTGTGTATTTTGTAAGTAAACATTATGTGTGATGGTCGACCTACGTGCCCCGCCAGCAGGGAAGACAGCAGTAATGTCTGACACAGTGGTAGGTAAGAAACATTGTCTTGGGTCGTGAGGTGAGGGCGACGACACCTGCCACAAGTCACACGCCCATCCGAGGACAGGATGAAATGTGTGTGTGTCCGGAGAATGGTGGGCGGGGCGCACAGACACGTGTAAGGAGCTTGTAAATGGATCTTTGGCTACGTGTGTGGTGGCCGCCGTGGACACGGGGAAGGGGAGGGAGTGTGGAGACCAGCCGACCTTCACTAATTACGTGAAGAATATATGTGAGAATCTATCGACGTAGTAATAGTCTGTCGGTGGAGTAAGTAAGTACCACCACCAC
The DNA here is from genome assembly GCA_958450375.1 of Homarus gammarus. Taxonomy (NCBI): domain Eukaryota; kingdom Metazoa; phylum Arthropoda; class Malacostraca; order Decapoda; family Nephropidae; genus Homarus; species Homarus gammarus. The sequence goes on from CAUDMG010001179.1 coordinate 59,566, forward strand.
CTGCTGCTGCTGCTGCTGCTGCTGGGGCTGCTGTTGTTGCTGCTACTGCTGCTGCTGCACCTACAGGATGAACTCCCCCACAGTCCACCGCCACCTGCTGCTACTGCTGCTGCACCTACAGGATCAACTCCCCCAAAGTACACTACCACCACCTGCTGCTGCTGCTGTTGTTGTTGTTGTTGTTGTTGTTGTTGCTGCTGTACCTACAGGATGAACTCCCCCAGAGTACACTACCACCACCACCTGCTGCTGCTGCTGCTGTTGCTGCAGCTGCTGCACCTACAGGATCAACTCCCCCACAGTCCACCATCACCACCTGCTGCTGCTGCACCTACAGGATCAACTCCCCCACAGTCCACTACCACCACCTAATGCTGCTGCTGCTGTTGCTGCACCTACAGGATCAACTCCCACACAGTCAACCACCACCACCTGTTGCTAATGTTGCAGCTACAGGATCAACTCGCCCCAGAGGCCACCACCACCACCTGCTGCTGCACCTACAGGATCAACTCCCCCCACAGGCCGCCGCCACCACTACCTGCTGCTGCTGCTGCTGCTGCTACTGCTGCTGCTGTTGTAGTTGTTGCTGCTGCTGCACCTACAGGATCAACTCCCCCAAAATCCTCTACCACCACCTGCTGCTGCTGCTGCTGCTGCACCTACAGGATCAACTCCTCCACAGTCCACTACCATCACCTGCTGCTGCTGCATCTACAGGATCAATTCCCCCACAGTCCACCACCACCACCTGCTGTTGCTGCTGCACCTACAGGAACACCTCCCCCATAGTCCACTACCACCATCACCTGTTGCTGCTGCTGTTGTTGCTGCTGCACCTAAGGAATCAACTCCCCCACAGTCCACCACCACTCTGCAGCTGCACCTATAGGATCAACGACCCCACAGTCCACCACCACCTGCTGCTGCACCTACAGGATCACCTCCCCCACAGTCCACCACCACCAACTGCTGCTGCTGCTGCTGCACCTACAGGATCAACTCCCCCAGTCCACCACCACCTGCTGCTGCTGCTGCACCTACAGGATCAACTCCCCCAGTCCACGACCACCATCCTGCTGTTGCTGCTGCGCCTACAGGATCAACTCCCCCACAGTCCACCACCACCACCTGCTGTTGCTGCTGCACCTTCATAATCAACTGCCCCACAGTCCACTTCCACCACCTGCTGCTGCTGCTTATGTTGTTGTTGTTGTTGTTGTTGCTGTACCTACAGGATCAACTCCACAGTCCACCAGCACCTGCTGCTGCACCTACAGGATCAACTCCCCCACAGTACACTACCACCACCAGTCTGCTGCTCTTGTTGTTATTGCTGCTGCTGCTGCTGCACCTACAGGATCAACTCACCCACAGTCCACTACCACCACCTGCTGCTGCTGCACCTACAGGATCAACTCCCCCACAGTCAACCACCGCCTGCTGCTGCTGCTGCACCTACAGGATCAACTCCCCCAGTCCACCACCACCATCCTGCTGTTGCTGCTGCGCCTACAGGATCATCTCCCCCACAGTCCACCACTACCTGCTGTTGCTGCTACACCTAGAGGATCACCTCCCCCACAATCCACCACCACCTGCTGCTGCTGCACCTACAGGCTCAACTCCCCAACAGTATACCACCACCACCTGCAGCTGCTGCTGCACCTACAGGATCAACTCCCCCACAGTCCACCACCACCACCTACTGTTGCTGCTGCACCTACAGAATCAACTGCCCCACAGTCCACTACCACCACCTGCTGCTGCTGCTTATGTTGTTGTTGTTGTTGTTGCTGCACCTACAGGATCAACTCCATCACAGTATACCACCACCTGCTGTTGCACCTACAGGATCAACTCCCCCACAGTCCTTATTGTCTCGTTCTTCTACCACACTTATTGTCTCGTTCTCCTACCACACTTATTGTCTCGTTCTCCTACCACTCTTATTGGCTCGTTCTCCTACCACACTTATTGTCTCGTTCTTCTACCACACTTATTGTCTCGTTCTTCTACCACACTTATTGTCTCGTTCTCCTACCACACTTATTGTCTCGTTCTCCTACCACTCTTTTTGTCTCGTTCTCCTGCCACACTTATTGTCTCGTTCTTCTACCACACTTATTGTCTCGTTCTTCTACCACTCTTATTGTCTCGTTCTTCTACCACACTTATTGTCTCGTTCTCCTACCACTCTTATTGGCTCGTTCTCCTACCACACTTATTGTCTCGTTCTCCTACCACACTAATTGTCTCGTTCTTCTACCACACTTATTGTCTCGTTCTCCTACCACTCTTATTGTCTCGTTCTCCTACCACTCTTATTGTCTCGTTCTTCTGCCACACTTATTGTCTCGTTCTCCTGCCACACTTATTGTCTCTTTCTCCTGCCACACTTATTGTCTCGTTCTCCTGCCACACTTATTGTCTCGTTCTGGAAATGAAGAACATTACAATAACCGGTGACAATTTGATGCTGTTGAAAATGCTCTAAAAGATTGGTAAAAATGCTGTGAAAGTGTTGTAAGAGTGTTGTAAAAGTGTTGTAAAAGTGTTGTAAGCCAGAGGAGAGAGAATATAGAGAATAAAAATATATGTACAAGGAAAATACAATTAAAGATAGAATGTGATAAGGAAAAACCCAGGCCCCAGTTCTAACAGGCCCCAGAACTAACAGGCCCCAGTTCTAACGGGCCCCAGCACTAACGGGCCCCAGTACTAACGGGCCCCAGTTCTAACGGGTCCCAGTTCTAACAGGGCCCAGTACTAACGGGCCCCAGTACAAACGGGCCCCAGTACTAACGGGCCCCAGTACTAACGGGCCCCAGTACGAACGGGCCCCAGTACTAACGGGCCCCAGTTCTAACGGGCCCCAGTTCTAACGGGCCCCAGTTCTAACGGGCCCCAGTTCTAACGGGCCCCAGTACTAACGGGCCCCAGTACTAACGGGCCCCAGTACTAACGGGCCCCAGTTATAACGGGCCCCAGTTATATCGGGCCCCAGTTCTAACGGGCCCCAGTTCTAACGGGCCCCAGTTCTAACGGGCCCCAGCTCTAACGGGCCCCAGCACTAACGGGCCCCAGCACTAACGGGCCCCAGCACTAACGGGCCCCAGCACTAACGGGCCCCAGCACTAACGGGCCCCAGCACTAACGGGCCCCAGTTCTAACGGGCCCCAGTACTAACGGGCCCCAGTACTAACGGGCCCCAGTACTAACGGGCCCCAGTACTAACGGGCCCCAGTTCTAACGGGCCCCAGTTCTAACGGGCCCCAGTTCTAACGGGCCCCAGTTCTAACGGGCCCCAGTACTAACGGGCCCCAGTACTAACGGGCCCCAGTTCTAACGGGCCCCAGTTCTAACGGGCCCCAGTTCTAACGGGCCCCAGTTCTAACGGGCCCCAGTTCTAACGGGCCCCAGTTCTAACGGGCCCCAGTACTAACGGGCCCCAGTACTGACGGGCCCCAGTACTGACGGGCCCCAGTACTGACAGGCCCCAGTACTGACAGGCCCCAGTACTGACAGGCCCCAGTTCTGACAGGCCCCAGTACTGACAGGCCCCAGTTCTGACAGGCCCCAGTTCTGACAGGCCCCAGTACTAACAGGCCCCAGTTCTAACAGGCCCCAGTTCTAACAGGCCCCAGTACTAACAGGCCCCAGTACTAACAGGCCCCAGTACTAACAGGCCCCAGTACTAACAGGCCCCAGTACTAACAGGCCCCAGTACTAACAGGCCCCAGTACTAACAGGCCCCAGTTCTAACAGGCCCCAGTACTAACAGGCCCCAGTACTAACAGGCCCCAGTACTAACAGGCCCCAGTACTAACAGGACCCAGTACTAACAGGCCCCAGTACTAGCAGGCCCAAGTACTAACAGGCCCCAGTACTAACAGGCCCCAGTACTAACAGGCCCCAGTACTAACAGGCCCCAGTACTAACAGGCCCCAGTTCTAACAGGCCCCAGTTCTAACAGGCACCAGTTCTAACAGGCCCCAGTTCTAACAGGCCCCAGATCTAACAGGCCCCAGTTCTAAAAGGCCCTAGTACTAACAGGCCCCAGTACTAACAGGCCCCAGTACTAACAGGCCCCAGTACTAACAGGCCCCAGTACTAACAGGCCCCAGTACTAAGAGGCCCCAGTATTAGCAGGCCCCAGTTCTAACAGGCCCCAGTACTAACAGGCCGTAGTACTAACAGGCCCCGTTACTAACAGGCCCTAGTACTAACAGGCCCCAGTACTAACAGGCTCCGGTTCTAAGAGGCCCCGGTTCTAACAGGCCCCAGTTCTAACAGGCCCCAGTACTAACAGGCCCCAGCACTAACAGGCCCCAGTACTAACAGGCCCCAGTACTAACAGGCCCCAGTACAAACAGGCCCCAGTACTAACAGGCCCCAGTACTAACAGGCCCCAGTACTAACAGGCCCCAGTACTAACAGGCCCCATTACTAACAGGCCCCAGTACTATCCGGCCCCAGTACTAACAGGCCCCAGTGCTAACAGGCCCCAGCACTAACAGGCCCCGGTACTAACAGCTCCCGGTACTAACAGGCCCCAGTACTAACAGGCCCCAGTACTAACAGGCCCCAGTACTATCAGGCCCTAGTACTAACAGGCCCCAGTACTATCAGGCCCCAGTACTATCAGGCCCCAGTACTAACAGGCCCCAGTACTAACAGGCCCCAGTACTAACAGGCCCCGGTACTAACAGGCCCCGATACTAACAGGCCGCGATACTAACAGGCCCCGATACTAACAGGCCCCAGTCCTAACAGGCCCCGATACTAACAGGCCCCAGTCCTAACAGGCCCCATTACTAGCAGGCCCCAGTACTAACAAGCCCTAATACCAACATACTAACAGGCCCCAGTACTAACAAACTAACAGGCCCCAGTACTAACATACTAACAGGCTCCAGTACTAACAGGCCCCAGTACTAACAGGCCCCAGTACTAACAGGTCCCAGTTCTAACAGGCCCCAGTACTAACAGGCCCCAGTACTAACAGGCCCCGGTACTAACAGGCCCCGTTACTAACAGGCCCTAGTACTAACAGGCCCCAGTACTAACAGCCCCCGGTACTAACAGCCCCCGGTACTAACAGGCTCCGGTACTAACAGGCTCCGGTACTAACAGGCCCCGTTACTAACAGGCCCCGTTACTAACAGGCCCCAGTACTCACAGGCCCCAGTACTAACAGGCCACAGTTCTGACAGGCCCCAGTTCTAACAGGCCCCAGTTCTAACAGGCCCCAGTACTAACAGGCCCCAGTACTAACAGGCCCCAGTACTAACAGGCCCCAGTACCAACAGGACCCAGTACTAATATACTAACAGGCTCCAGTATTAACAGGCCCCAGTACTAACAGGGCCCAGTAGTAATAGGCCCCAGTACTAACGGACCCCAATTCTAGCAGGTCCCAGTACTAGCAGTTGTCAGTACTAACAGTCCCCAGTAATAACAGGCCCCAGTACTAACAGATCCCAATGCTAGCCGATCCCAGTACTAACAGGCCCCAGTACTAACAGGCCCCAGTACTAACAGATCCCAATGCTAGCCGATCCCAGTACTAACAGGCCCCAGTACTAACAGGCCCCAGTACTAACAGGCCCCAGTAGTAATATACTAACAGGCTCCAGTATTAACAGCTTCCAGTATTAACAGGCCCCAGTACTAACAGGCCCCAGTACTAACGGGCCCCAATACTAGCAGGTCCCAGTACTAACAGTTGTCAGTACTAACAGGCCCCAGTACTAACAGATTGCAGTACTGACAGATTCCAGTACTAACCCAGTCGGAAATGATCCCAAAATCAATGGATGAAATTTTGTATGGGTCTAAGTCAAATCGAGTCCCAATCTAAACGGGTTCCAATCTAAACGGGTCCCAATCTAAATGGGTCCCAATGTAAACGGGTCCCAATCTAAACGGTTGGGACCTTAGTGAATAGGTAATGGTGAGGGTAAGAACTTGGTCGTTCGTGTTTCCCATTATTATACACAAGCAACACCCATTTTGCCCACATATTTATACTTCATCCCTTAATATACGAGCCCATTAACACGCCACGTTATGAAGAAGTTCTCTCACACACACACACACACACACACACACACACCTACCTACCTTAACAACATCATTTATTATAATCAGGTGAATCTATAAAGTTCTTAGCCTTATAAATAAAGAAATAAATGTCAAGGCAACACTGTGTTACCTTATTCATCGTTTATTAATTAATTATTTTTCAACCTTTTTTTAATTTTCCATTACAGTATGACATTATTTTATCCTTGAGTCTGATTATTATTTTTATCAGTGGTTTAATTATTCTTTCTTACGTGTTGTCAAACGTCATTCACTCGATCATTCTTACCGATTCTACATAACACATTCTACCTTTCATCCTTATTAGCATGGGCGGTTTAACTCTTCACTGTTATTCATTTCACAAGACATCAAATGCTACCTTTACCTATGTCGAGTTATGCATTATTCACTCACGTACACGATATTCTTCATATACTGCACACATCATACAGGTGCTCAAGCCACGACTTAATTCCACTCGGCCAGGTGACATGTTTGCTTGTGAGTCATCGATCACAGGTGAGAGTAATGATGTGTAGCTACCTGGTGGCCAATTCACATGATTAAGAACGCTCGTGCCCTCCCCCCCTCTCTCTCACTCTCTCTATCCCTCTCTCTCTCTCTCTCCACGGTTCATTTTTTCATTCATTATTTTAAATATCGCGAATGTTCTTTTTTTCCTTAATTTTCCATATTACATTTTCATATATTTCGTTCACTTGCTTTGAATATCGTTCATAATTTATAATAATGTAAGTTGTCATTTTCTTTCATAATATCATCCATTTTCTATTGATTACATTCCTTTCTTTATAGTATTTTTCAATTAAATTTTTCGTTCATTACTTAATAAATCATCCAGTTCCTTTTCATATCACGGGTCTTTTTTCTTTCGTTCACTTATTACTCATACAAATGGGTTTTTTTTATTAACTCGTTTAGAATTTGTTTTCCTCTGTTCCCTGTTATCGTGCAGTTTCCCTTACTCTTGTTAATTTTTTTACCATATAAACCAATTCTTCGTCTTTTCGCTAAATTTTCCTTTTATTAACGTGCACTTTCTTTTTCACTCGCCCACTGTTTCCTCTCAGTTAATATTCCTATTATTCACTTCTATCACACTTTTCTCTTTCTTTCCTTCACATTTATCACAATTCCTCTACTTCTCGTTCATCTCGGTTATATCGTACGTTTCCTCTTTATCTTTCGTTCACTTTCATCATTTAACTTACTTTGATCCACAAGAGTCCTTCTCGTCAGCTTGTGTGCATAGCGTTCATGTTTTGTATTGTGTTTGTACAAGTGTGTGTGTGTGTGTGTGTGTGTGTGTGTGTGTTTTATACACGACTCATACAGGTATATCTCTTTCATGCATGAAGTCGCTCAATAAGTCAAATTATACCCATTAGATATATAAACAAAATCTTAAATTTCTTTATGGTCTACAAGCAACAGAGGCGCGAGGGGACAAGTATCAGCTGATTGTGGTGAGGTTTGTGTGTGTAACCGTGGCATCGTGTTTTTAGATGCAATAATAATAATAATAATAATAATAATAATAATAATAATAATTTAATAATGATAATAATAATAATAATAATAATAATAATAATAATAACAATAATAACAATAATTATTAATAATATGTTTCAACCAGATGCTATAATAAAGTACACACACACACAGTTTCTCACTAAGGCAGACCTCGCGCTTCATGCCATATTGACCTACGGGAGAGCCTTCAGCCTTCAAAACTGTTTTGAGACCTTCCGACATACACGCTTGTCCTTGACATTTCAGGAAGGTTATTATAAAAACTACTGAATCTTTATGTATTGTAGTTCTGAACTATAAAATTCTGTATATACTTATATGTCCTGTATTTGTTTCATCATCTTACATGATCGTTTTTCCTATTTTTCTAATTAGAGATAACGTGCGTGCGCCAATAGGCGCATACAGATAATACAAGCAAACAACGTAATATGCAACTACAGTATATATATATATATATATATATATATATATAATATATATATATATATATAATATATATATATATATATATATATCTTGATAAAATCACACGGGAAAATGGAAACAACGGAGTACCTTAGCTTTCGTCTTTATTCAAGACATCTTCAGAGGCAACTGGATTACATGGACAGAGAGAGGCTTAAATATACAGGGTGACCTAAAAACATGAGGTCAGGTCAAAATGATGACATCCACTAATCCCCACACCAACACACACGTAGAGGAGCTTAAGAGAAGGGTGGTGACGTGACTAGTCAAGTCAGGTCAGAAAAAAAAAGGGGGGACCCACAAAATAACTATCATACATCTAGATCAAAGGTTTTTAAAGCATTTTTAACCTTGGGCCACTGACAAATAAATTTATGTAACATATTATCCCATAAAAGAAGGTTAAATGCCAAATTAAATGCTCTGTTTGACGAGAGTTACTGGACCACATTGAGTGATCCAAATTTGTTCATAGACTTATCATCTTATGATCTACAGACAAATGAGAAACTTGTTCTTGGTTTTGGTAGGAAGTTTTCTATCACTCAACGGTGCGTTAATCCGTTTTAAATAAGAAATTTGCTTCAAACATTCCAAAAAGATTTGAAACAGCCTTGATAAACTTGAAAAGAAATAAGAATATCCATATTACAAAGGCTGATAAGTCTAATGCTATTGTTATCTTGGATAAAAGTGACTACAATGATAAGATGAATTCATTACTTAGTGATGAAAGCACGTATTGTGAGCTTACGAAAGATCCCCTGGAAAATATTAATAAGTTGTCTAATTCCAAAATGAAGATGTTATTGAAAAAGAACCCCGATCTCACTAAACAGCTCTCTCAAATCAATCCCACTTTACCTTATATGTATGGCTTGATCAAAACCCACAAGCTTAATAATCCATTACGTCCTATCGTGAGTTCTGTGGGGTCTGTTACTTACAAATTATCCAAGTGGCTGGTAAAGATGATATCCCCTCTTACAGGCCAAATTTCTAATTCACATATACGCAATAGCAGTGATTTAATTGATAAACTCAAGAAACACAACGAACCTTGCGAATTAATAAGTTTTGATGTAAATTCACTGTTCACTAGAGTACCTGTCAAAGACTTACTTTCATTTCTTAAAGATAAATTACAACTGCTAGATTTAACTATTGAGCATGATACTTTCCTGAAATTGATAGAGTTATGCGTAACTGACAATGTGTTTAGTGCAAATGGGAAGTTCTACAAGCAAATATTTGGTATGAGCATGGGTAATTGTCTTTCTGCTCCTCTAGCCTGTATTTATATGGAGTTTTTTGAGTCTAGATTACTACCCAATATAGTGGACTTTATTCCTCCAAGGTATAGATATGTAGATGATGTTCTTTGTCTTTGGCCTAAAAACAGTGACCCATTTGAATTTTTAGACAAACTTAATAATATTGTCCCTAGTATCACGTTCAAAATTGAAAGAGAAATAAATGAATCCCTTCCATTTCTTGATATGCTTATCATGAGAAATGGCCAAAACTATAAATTCAAGGTATATAGAAAGCCCACACAGGTAGACAGTTTCATTCACTTTTTATCGAATCACCTTGAGTCTACCAAAATGTCAGTTTTTTCTGTTATGTTCTTAAGATGTCTGCGTATTTGTGACTCTGAATTTATTGACGATGAATTGAAACACATTCGTTCTATTGCACATAAACTTGGGTACCCTTCTGTGTTTGTTGATCGTTGTTTTAATAGGGCTAAAAAATCCTTTCATTCCTCTCAAACCAGACAAGTTCCTACACTTAAGAATATTTTGACTCTGCCCTATCGTAATGAATTTGTCCCGTTAGTTCGGTCCCTCAAGCTTCTAAATATTAATGTTGTTTTCAAGTATGACTCAACCATTACTAATATGTTAATAAGGAATAGCCCAAGTTTGAATGTAAATGGTAGTGTTTATTGTATTCCATGTAGCAAATGTAATTGTAATTATGTAGGTCAGACAGGAAAAACACTGCAGCTTAGAATCAAACAACATAAGTATAATATTAGAACTGCATCTGAAAGCAGTGCCTTGTTCGTTCATGTTAGGAATAATAATCACCCCATTGCTTGGGAAAAAAGCTTAGAAGTTTTCAAATCATCTTGTGTCACAGAAAGACTTCTTGTTGAAGCTAGTTTGATTAAGGAATTAAAATCAATAAACCTTAGTGATGGTCAGTTCAAAACTGATAATATGTTACATAAATTTATTTGTCAGTGGCCCAAGGTTAAAAATGCTTTAAAAACCTTTGATCTAGATGTATGATAGTTATTTTGTGGGTCCCCCTTTTTTTTCTGACCTGACTTGACTAGTCACGTCACCACCCTTCTCTTAAGCTCCTCTACGTGTGTGTTGGTGTGGGGATTAGTGGATGTCATCATTTTGACCTGACCTCATGTTTTTAGGTCACCCTGTATATTTAAGCCTCTCTCTGTCCATGTAATCCAGTTGCCTCTGAAGATGTCTTGAATAAAGACGAAAGCTAAGGTACTCCGTTGTTTCCATTTTCCCGTGTGATTTTATCAAGATTTATCTTATCCACGTTTTCATTGTGGATTTTCATAAAATATATATATATATATATATATATATATATATATATATATATATATATATATATATATATATATATATATATATAAGAACATAAGAATGGAGGAAACTTATCCACGTTTTCATTGTGGATTTTCATAAAATATATATATATATATATATATATATATATATATATATTATATATATATATATATAAAAGAACATAAGAATGGAGGAAACTGCAGCGGGCCTATTGGCCCATACTGGGCAGTCCCGTTTACACCCAACCCCTATTGCTCATATGAGCATCCAACCTGTTTGAAGCAATTCAGCGTATTCGAGTTAATGATGATATTTGGTAACTTGTTCCATTCTTCCACTACTCTGTTTCCAAACCAGTGTCTACCTATTTCACGCCTAAATCTAAATTTGTCTAATTTAAAACCATTGTTACGAGTTCTCTCCTGGTTGGATAATTTGAGTACCTTTGTAATGTCCCCTTTGTTTAGCCCTGCCTTCCACTTATACACCTCTATCAGGTCGCCCCTCGCTCTACGTCTCTCAAGGGAGTGCAAATTAAGATGCTTTAACCTGTCTCTATACTCAAGGTTCCTAATGCCCGGGATTAGTCTTGTCATTCTCCTCTGAATTCTTTCCAAGGATTCTATATCCATTCTGTAATACGGTGACCAGAACTGAACTGCGTAATCCAAGTGTGGTCTCACAAGAGCAAGATACAGTTTTAGGATGACCTCGCTAGTCTTGTAACTAACACTCCTTTGTATGAACCCAAGTACTTTATTAGCCTTGTTACGAGCAAAAACACATTGTTAACTTGGCTTAAGGTTCCTACTTATCATTACTCCTAAATCTCTCTCGCAGTCGGATTTCACTATGGCATCGTTGTTCATCTGGTATCTGGTTTCCCTGTTTACATCTCCTATACTGAGTACTTTACATTTGTCGACGTTGAATTTCAATGATAACCACAAGGAAAGAAGAAAACACGAAGTTCCCAAGCGCTTTCGTGTAATTCACATCTTCAGGGGTGAGTACAGACTAGAGAGAGAAATACAATTCAAGGTGTATATATACAGAGGAGGGTGAGACCAGGTCCACAATGGTCAGGTATTAGGTAATGACCCTACTAATCTTTAAATAGCACACAACGGTTGGTGGTCAGGTCAGATGGCCATGTAATGAGGACCTAAAAGCTTTCCTGCCACAACTTAACAACTTAGCCCCCTCGATCAAATTCACTGTGGAATTAGAGCAAGACTGTAAATTGCCATTCCTAGACTGTCTGATACACAGAATAGGTAACACTTTTAAGTTCAGTATTTATAGAAAACCAACTAATGTGTGTTCATACATTCATTATTATTCTGCCCACCATAACAAAGTCAAACAGTCAGTATTTTCAACAATGTTTTTACGTGCTTTGAGAATTTGCAGTCCGGTATTCATTGATGAGGAATACAAATATATATATAATATTGGCTCAAACCTTAAATACCCTAGATCTTTCATAGACAAATGCCTAAACATTACTAAGAAAACTTTTTATAGAACTGATCCCAAGCCCACCCATGACCATAAGAATATCTTAATATTACCATTTCACAAAAATTTCTCACACATTCCTTCACAACTAAAAACCTGGAACGTCAATGTGGCATTTAAAAACTCATGTACTGTTAAACAAATGTTAAGCAAGAACTCCCCCAACAACACAATTGGTTGCATTTATAAAGTTCCTTGCAAGGAATGTAATATGTTTTACTTTGGCCAAACAGGTAAAGATCTTGCAACTAGAATTAAACAACACAAATACAGTGCTAGGACAGGCCAGGAATCCAATGCTCTGTTTGTTCCTTTGAGGGATAACAAGCATTGCATTGACTGGGATAATGCCTCCTCAATATTACCTTGTAATTCAATTGATAGTAGGAACATCATAGAATCTAGTCTTATTAAACATACAGAAGCATTCAACATGAATTTGAGTAATGGCATGTACAAACTGGACACTCTTGTAATTAAGAAGATTTGTAACCAGGTGAGAAGGCCGGGTCACCTGACCATCTGACCTGACCACCAACCGTTGTGTGCTATTTAAAGATTAGTAGGGTCATTACCTAATACCTGACCATTGTGGACCTGGTCTCACCCTCCTCTGTATATATACACCTTGATTTGTATTTCTCTCTCTAGTCTGTACTCACCCCTGAAGATATGAATTACACGAAAGCGCTTGGGAACTTCGTGTTTTCTTCTTTCCTTGTGGTTATCAGCATATATATATATATACATATATATATATATATACACACGTGGCACATCAAATTTTATGCAGAAAACTTATGTACAAATTCTACTATCAAATGCAGCAATACAATAGTGTATATATAATACGACTATATGAAATACGACAAAATTAATAAATGTTTATGTATATACTTGGTGCTTATGAGCAGAACGATCCAACAACAGTTATCTTAAAAGGAAAGACAGTAAAGCGAGTCTCCTCAAGGTTTCTTCAGAGTGCAGGAGGCCAAGGCAACCCATCACTCCTCCCCTGCTTACTGTACGTCCAACCTCACCACCAACGAGCGTTTGCCACCTTCACTAAGACTGCCCCATAAACTGTGATGTTCTCTCTCGAGTTACGATACGACAACTCTTGCCGGCAAAGAAGGAAAAACAAGAAGAACGGGTTAAAGGATTTAAGTAAGGGAGAGAGGAAATTTGACAAGTGGAACTATTTTTTTAGTGTGTGTTGTGTGTGTGTGTTGTGTGTGTGTGTGGTGTTACGTTGCGTGTGTGTGTCGATCATTAGTTCGGCCAAGGAATATTTTCCTCAGAACACAAACATATTTTATTTTCATCTGGTATAACTATCAACCTAATCAGCAATTCCTAGTCTCTCTCTCTCTCTCTCTCTCTCTCTCTCTCTCTCTCTCTCTCTCTCTCTCTCTCCTGGTTCTTGCTGACGTTGTAATTCAAGTTTTCGATCGTAAAGGAACTCTTGTTAACAGGCAAAGTTTTTCACTGACGTTGGAGTATCGTTGTGTGACCTGGAGACCCCTGACGTAGGAGACGCGGGAGTGAACGGAGGACACCCACAGCCCAGACGTAGGAGAAGACGAGGGAGAGAACGGAGAACACCCACAGCCCAGACGTAGGAGAAGACGAGGGAGAGAACGGAGGACACCCACAGCCCAGACGTAGGAGAAGACGAGGGAGAGAACGGAGAACACCCACAGCCCAGACGTAGGAGAAGACGAGGGAGAGAACGGAGGACACCCACAGCCCAGACGTAGGAGAAGACGAGAGAGAGAACGGAGGACACCCACAGCCCAGACGTAGAAGACGAGGGAGTGAACGGATGAAGTGAGCGGTTTATAAAGAAGAGATAAACAGAAAAGATGAACTAAAACGAAAAGTGAAAACAAAGAAGACAGAAAAAATAACAATAGGTAATAAGGAATCAAAGAGAAGAGAAGAGATTCGAGAGCTCAGGGATAATCAGGAGAATCACGAGAGCCAAGAAGACCAAAAGGAAACAGAAGACTCAAAAGAGGCCAATTGGATTCAAAATGACCAGGAGACCAAAGAGTGCTATGAGATTCAAGAGTGCTAGGAGACCGAAGAGTACTTGGAGCCAGGAGATCCAAGATAACTTGTTACTGGTCAGTGTATATTGCGTCTCTATAATGAAAATATTTGCTCTGTGTAAATGTGTCCTTTATAATGGCTGGTGGCGCCGAGGAAGACAATAATTTTCCTCACAACCATCTAAGTATCCATCACGTGGGCGGTTGTCCTCCCTAGCATCCTCCACCCTCACCCACCACCCTCATCCACCACCCTCACCCGCCACCCTCACCACCCTCATCCGCCACCCTCACCCACTCTACCACACGCCTTAATCACATCACCACCATCCCCCATACTCTTCTACCTTGATTTAATACTCTCTCTCTCTCTCGTCTCCTGGTTTTACTCGGGTCTCCTAGGTTTACTGTTGATGATATTGGGTAAAGCCAGGAGACGAGAGAGAGAGAGAGAGAGAGAGAGAGGCCTCACGCACGTGGGAAGCTTTTAACAGCTGTAATACCCCCTCTCCCATTACCGGCCAAACAGTAGCAGTAATGGATTTATCTCTCATGTAGAGGTTTACTGTAGGATTTGTAGATCAGTGTAGGGGTTAACCTGTACCATTTACTCTTAGTAGTAGCTGGGATGGCTTATATCTCCCCCCCCCCCCCCCCCCACGGCTGTGAGTATAATGTTTAGAGGTTTAGCCGGTACGACCGTAAGATGCATCATGTTGGGTCTTCTACCACGAGCAAGAGCACTGCAGGGTCTTGTTATTTGTTTCACTCACCTGTCAACATAACAAAACCAACATAACAATCCTTTGGGGTTTGTCTTCGCCTCCCTTGCTATCCTTACCTCATTATTCCTCTTTGCTTTCCTTATCTCGGTTTTAACCCTACTCGCCAATACCCTATAATAGTCCAGGAGGTGAATTTCGCCACGATTTAACCTTCTACCTATAGCCTTCCTTTGGCCGATGATGTTCTTTAAATAATTATTTATCCATTTAGGGTCATTGTTGTCTGATCTGAGTTTTTTGTATGGTATGTTCTGCCTTTGTGCATTAAGTAACTCACTATTTAAATTGACGTGGAACTCGGCAATCTCAGATCTCGTTATCAGGTCTGTGTCATCTGTCAGGTTCATGGCCAAGAGTGACACCCCCTCTCTCAGCTGCCTCTTTAAACTGTCAAAGTTCGCCCTTCTGAAATCTGGTACTTTAGTGGAATTTTCCTTACGTCTGCCCTGAAAATCTAACTGGAACCTAATTTCTTTGTGGTCCCTGTTTGCAAGTTCGTTCCCTACCTCGACACTGCTAATGAGGTTTTCTCTGTTTGACAGAACTAAATCGAGTATATTATTACCCCGTGTGGGTTCGGTTATATGTTGATTTAGAAAACAGTCCTGGATCGTCTCGAGAAAATCTTCTGATTCTGAGTTACCTGTAAGGTCGGTCCAATCTATTTGGCCAAGGTTAAAGTCGCCTACTATACAGACTTTGTTGTGTATGGAAGCCCTGAGCATTTCATCCCAGATAAGTCGCTCATTGACTCTATCAAGATTGGGAGGTCTATATATTACTCCTGTGATTAATTTTTCCCTACCGTCGATTAATTCTATCCAAATTGTTTCTGTATTCCGCTCAGTTTTTATTTCCTTATTTATTTCACACTTCAGATTATCCCTAACATAGATTGCTACTCCGCCTCCTTTCCTGGTCTGCCTATCGGTATGGAACAGTTTGTAACCCGCAATTTGGTATTCGACTGGTAACTCACGTGTGTCTAGGTTGATCCATGTTTCAGTGAATGCTATTATATCGATTTTTTCGGTAGTTTCCACAGAAGCGGTCTAGCAATAACAACGTGTTTTGGTGTCTACGTGGTCGTGACATTTTCCGTGTTCTGGCTACCCTGGCGACGGAATGAAAGGTCGCCCGCCCGCCCGCCCCTAGTCTTACCTGCCACAACATTCCTACCCAAGTTTTATTGTAATAGATTTTTCAGCGAAGGACTTTTCGTACTTGAGAGCTTTCACGCGTATAAAAAGACAGACAGACAGACACAGATAAGGAAGGTATTCTCATCATACCTATGTTATAGAAGGTTAGGCAAAGTCCTCTTGGGTTTGTAATTCTGTTTGTGATGATGAAGGTCAGTATATTCGTGTACCATCTATGCTCTTGGCAACCCTAAGGTGGTGATGATTCCGGCCAAACACGATCACCCTCCTGGTTCTTCATGTACACTGAGGCATGACACACAAACAAACAGACGGAGAGGACGACGACTGGGTTTTATTTTCGTCTCCGTGGGCGATGATAATAGCATGTGGGTGTCTTGTGTCGCTGTAACACAGTACACGTACAAGTAGCTCCAAACACAAGCCCTGGAGATGTTGTGTTACTACTCTTGAACAACTAAGATATATCTCTCTGGACACCCTGCAGTGTCTACCAGGTCCAGGACGACCCGCCCCCCTACCCCACCCCATGTGGACTTCTGTTAGTTTCGAAATTAGATTTAAAATGCACATAGGAAGTAAATCTACCAACAAGACGACCGCTACTAGAGTGACAGGAGTCAACACTAATTCTCTACGTCAACTTGGGCGAAAAGCGTCACGGGAATATTTATCCACGTGATGTAGGCAATAAACCAGTGAAGGAATTTGTAAACAATATCTGGTGTCTCTTCCTTTGTGAGAAATTGAGTCAACAGATGAGAACATGAAGTAATAAAGGACTACCGAGCACATTGTGATCAACAGAGGTAATAATGCATTAATAACAGAATAATAAAATATTTACAAATATTTATTGAGCGGTGTAAAAGACAACAAACTGCAAGAGTAACAGCGTGACATTTCAATTTCTTTATAAACAACAACGCAACAGCCCTTGATTAAGATAATATTATAATCTTGGGAGCACCATAAGATCAGCCGCACCAACATATTTCATTTTATGTTTAAACACCCGAGCACTACCTGTGTGTTCGGTTAGGTTAGATTTGTTTATGTTGTGTTGTGTTAATAACTAATATCATTGTATCATAGCTGGATGATCGCCATACTCAAATCCGAGTGACAGCAAAGTAGTAAGTTGTGTGTTGTGTAAGGTCAGGTGATAATAATTCAGGTTAAGTAAACTTTTGGCTTGACTAAGTTATGTTATGTTATATTATGTTATTATTATGTTATTATTATGTTATTATTGTGTTATGTTGTGTTAAGTTAGACTAACTATTAGACAAACAAAGATAAAATACGTTAATATACCTGATAACCAAAAGAAATGAAAAAAAATAGTAATTAAGATTCCTGAAACCCGACGAACCGCGTTTTGGACCAGCCGACCCAAAACATTTCATTATTTAATATCGGAGATCAAAGGAATCTATATTTAGGGGATTAAATTTTTTTTATCAATATTTTCTGTATAAGTTGCCCTGAAAAAAATATCTAATAAAACAAACAAACACGCACGCACACACGCACGCACACACGCAAGCACACACTATGGACATATGCAAGTCACTATAATTAGTTTTCTCATTTTAATTAAGACACGTAGATGTAAAGACACGTATGTACTGTACCTCTGAGAGAGAGAGAGAGAGAGAGAGAGAGAGAGAGAGAGAGAGAGAGAGAGTTCCCAATTAGTTATGGATGTGACCGTGAATATGAAGGGGAGAGGTGGAAGGAGAGCCTACGAGAAGACTTCATCCCAACGTCATCATTAACTACCTCCTTCACCCATCCACCACCACTACCCCTAGCACCACCACTAGTTCCCCCAACACTACCACTACTACCCCCACCACTACGAACACGATGACTTGTTGGGTCTTTCTTTAACAAATATGATGTAGAGAGAGAAAGAGAAACGATAAATAAGTGAATAATTAAAACAATAATAACACTTTTATTATTATTATTAGTAATAGTAGTTGTGGTAGCAGTAGTGACTACTACTACTACTACTACTACTACTACTACTAATACTTTTTTTTTTTTTTTTTTTTTTAAAACGTGGCCCCCAGACTCCCCCAATAGCCACACCTTCGCCACCATTTATTTACCTTAATATTAAATATCCTAATACATAATAAGCTATCCTATCTGTGTTAAATTAGTTGAGCCGCAGATCTATGCAGCATTCAGTGACTGTAGCCTCATAGTCAATATCTGCAGCAGTTGTCGAAGTAGGGGCAGAAGCTCTCGCTCCCCTGAGGCAGAGCAAAGCCGACCGAAGGAGAGAGAAGGACAGTCGACATCTCATCCAGGCTGTAACATAACTTCTGGGCTGCTGCTTCTGTTCGGAGATCACCTCCGCGAGTCTGGCGTAAAAACATCTTGCACTTGGGCCCATCCCACCAGAGGTTGTGAACACTAGAGGAGTGAAGCTGCCTTGATCAACGTTTTGAATTCTCTCCCCATATGCCCTTCTCTTGTCGTTCTCGTTCCTCCTATGTGCAGCATCGAGAGCTAGGTTACGGTGACAAGTGGCCATGGGATCAAAAATCCTGATGTCGAAGAAAGCTCGCTGTCCCCGCGTCCAGAATCCTCGAGCACTGACGTCCACACGGGCTTCGTTAGATGTGTTTGAAGTCCTGTGTTGGAATGTCTCACCATCCAGTGGAAGGAGGGTCGGTTCTACCATGACGTCCCGGCAGATTTCCTTCAACATATTTGCTGTGAGATCCCTTACCTCGTCATGCCTCATGCATATGAAGCCCCCCTTCTTGCAGACCATGGCGTGATCGCCGTCATAGGAAGAGCCACACACGCATTGGGAGGACAAACCATCTACTGGCCAACCGTATCTTAGAGCAATGGCATCTGTAAATTCTTGTTTGTTAAGGCTGAAACCATTTGCCCTTATCGGTAACGTAGTTAACCAGTTCGAGGCGCCCACCTCCTGCGCTATAGCTACTTTTTTTGTCAAATTTTCTGGAACCTGCAGCAATAGTTGCTGCAACATGTCATTTTGGCAGTGCTGCCGATCTGTTGTAATGGCCCTACGGATCTTATTTACTTCGCTGGTGTCCACTTCCCCTGTTGCATTCTGGGCTATTATGTGGTCAGTGAGGGCAGCCGTGAGCTTAAGTGAATTTTGATGTTCAGTGTCAGCAATCTCCTCTGGATTAGTTAGTCCCATCCCTCCCAGTCTTGGTGGAAGTGCAAGAAGTGTTCTTTCTGCTGGGGTTAAGTCAGGGTGTTTCACTAGTTTGGGAATGAACTTGACACTGATGGCTTCTTCCAGAGGGTGGAGGAGGGGTCCGATCTCAGGGATGGTACGCATCAGGTAGTTCCAGCGATGCTTGACTCCATGGGTGAATGCTGCAAAGGCCGCATGTGGCTCTGTGTTAGCAATCTCCGATAGAGCTTGGATTTCGCTAACCCACTCATTCACCTTTCCAGCTACGTACTCGGTCTTGAAGTCCGTAGTGCCAATTATTGCGCCTAGATGTCTTTGGCCGTCCTTAGTTACTTTGACCTCACTTCCGCCAAAAACCTCCAAAGCCCGTTCATATTGTTCTGGCTTTACGATGAGGAAGGACTTGCTAGCGTTTGGGTGGTACCCTATTTGTGGACCTCGCGATGTTACCAGGTCCCACCACTTTTTGATGTCCTCCACTTTTCCTGCTCCTGTAAGGTCATCAGCATATGCCACTTGTTTGACCCCGGTTGTTTCAAATTTTATTTCTTGTTGGAGCACTGATAGGCCAATTGCATACATTGCCATTGCAACGGGGTCCCCCTGTGTTGTTCCCTCGGTCGACTGTAGGATGGTATCACCTCGTAGAGCCTTGTTGTTTACTAAGTAGAGGTCTGAAGGATTCCTATACGAATTTTCAACATACATCGCAAAGCTAGGACACTTGATCTTGATGTTGTGCAGTGCAGCCTTGCGGTTAAGTATGTTGAATGCGTTTGAAGCATGCACCAGGAGAACGGCCTCACAATCACGCTGCTCAAATATCAATCTCATGGCGTGAATGGCCGCCTCCCCACCAGCCTGGTGGCCAGCACACACTTGTAGGTTCCCTGCTGCTGCCCTGACATCGTCCTTTACCACCTCCATTATGCACTTACCGATGATCCGCCTCAGCATTTCCCCCACCCCTATAGGCCTACATCCTGGTTTCTTTTCCAGAGGAATAAGGCGGCAGGCCGTCAGGGCCTGGAGGTGATGGCAGTGAGAGGATGCAAGCTTTCTTGCAAGGGCGGCAATGGCAGTGCAGAGATCGCTTGCTACAGGGCCAAACTTGTTTGTGCTGAGGATGACTCTCCAACCGTTTGCATCCAGACCTGAAGGGCCGGCTCCTCCTCGAGTCTTCAGTGCCTTTTTCCACACCATCTCTCCTGTTATTTTCTCGAACAGGACAGCATTTGGTGGGATATAGTCACCCTGGAACCTGATGCCTTCATCTTCGCTTGCAGGGGGATGTTTCTCTTTCAATAGTTTTAATGTCTCTCTGTTTATTGGCATCACCCCACCGGAGGATTCCTGTGTGAGAGATCTTACCGCGAGAGACACTTTTCCCACACGCATTTTGTTTCCAAATTTTCTTGCCACGTCATCGGTGTTTTGCTTTCCGTCACCCGTAAATTTTAGTCTCTCCTGCAGTGTTCTTGCTTCACATAGGAGATCATCTAAAGCCCCAGTCTGCCACATTGTCAATCTTCTCTTCATTGCTGCCACATTTTCTTTGTGCTTAGCCTTTGTGTGTGTCCTCTGACAAAATAGATGTGGTATTATTGCCAGTATTTGAAGAGCTAGGGGGGCGAGGAAGCGGTCCTGAGTGTAATCAGTCATGAAGCGAGTCATCTCCCGAATCATTTCTTTGGTGGCCGCACACTTGGGAGATTCAAATAAGTTAGCGGGCGACCACTTGACAATTTCTGAGTAGGTTTCTTTGACCCATACGTCTGCATTTTCCATCGACATGCCATTCCACTGAGGCGGCTGTCTCTCATTCTCCTCGTGGACACCTGCTACTGAGGGAGCAGCATTTATTAGTACTACATTTTCGGGTTGAGTAGACTCACTGCTATCATTTCGGATATCATCGGGTAGTTGGGTCCCGGCGATATCCACTGTGGCCACCTGTGTCGGCTCCCTGCGACGTGGGTTCCGACACTGGTCTAGCTTCCTGCAATCCACACATGGTCGGTTGTTTCTAGCACAAACACAATTTGTGCAGTTTTGGTTCGGGCTAGCACAGACGCAGCAAGGAATGTTACCAGGCATAGTGAACAGCACCTTGGGCGACGGTAACGTCCGCCTCCGAACATCTGATTTAGTCCGAGGCACAAGATTATACTGGTTCTTATGAGGGAAGGGCGGAGAGGTGACAGGCTGGACTGCTGTGTCCAGGTAGTAGGGGCATACGTGCGCGCGTGGGTGTGTAGGCTACCCCCCCTAATAGCGACCATCCATACATCAGAATGATACACTATGGACAAGAGTTTGTCACACCAAGCACTAGTTTATATATCCTTGGCACAAATAACCACCATTTATATGGTCTCACTGGTGTAATATCAGTTATGTATACTCACTAGGTTCGTCGAGACCCTACATTAAGAGTCCGTTACTATGGTGGGGCGGGGGGTGGGGGCGACCGCATGGGCAGCACTCTCGGCCCCATAGGGGCGATAGTCTCGGGACCACCCCTGTCACAGTAGGCCTAACGATGCTGACCTTGGCGCCGAGCCTTCTCATTATCCCCCCACCGACCCAGCACAGGTCACCACTCACTTGGTGAACGCCGGTGAACACACGGAATATTTCCAATTTATGCCGTAAGGGATGAGAGGAAACCTTGGATGGCAATGCTTAGGGTGACGTCAGATATTCACGGACACATTGTCAAATTCCCGCACCCACACACCGAGTATGTCCCCACCAATAACACTTTAGACTACTACTACTACTACTACTACTACTACTACTACTACTACTACTTTTTTTTTTTTTTTTTTTTTTTTTTTTTTTTTTAAACGTGGCCTCCAGCCTCCCCCAATAGCCACACCTTCGCCACCATTTATTTACCTTAATATTAAATATCCTAATACATAATAAGCTATCCTATCTGTGTTAAATTAGTTGAGCCGCAGATCTATGCGGCATTCAGTGACTGTAGCCTCATAGTCAATATCTGCAGCAGTTGTCGAAGTAGGGGCAGAAGCTCTCGTTCCCCTGAGGCAGAGCAAAGCCGACCGAAGGAGAGAGAAGGACAGTCGACATCTCATCCAGGCTGTAACATAACTTCTGGGCTGCTGCTTCTGTTCGGAGATCACCTCCGCGAGTCTGGCGTAGAAACATCTTGCACTTGGGCCCATCCCACCAGAGGTTGTGAACACTAGAGGAGTGAAGCTGCCTTGATCAACGTTTTGAATTCTCTCCCCATATGCCCTTCTCTTGTCGTTCTCGTTCCTCCTATGTGCAGCATCGAGAGCTAGGTTACGGTGACAAGTGGCCATGGGATCAAAAATCCTGATGTCGAAGAAAGCTCGCTGTCCCCGCGTCCAGAATCCTCGAGCACTGACGTCCACACGGGCTTCGTTAGATGTGTTTGAAGTCCTGTGTTGGAAGATCTCACCATCCAGTGGAAGGAGGGTCGGTTCTACCATGACGTCCCGGCAGATTTCCTTCAACATATTTGCTGTGAGATCCCTTACCTCGTCATGCCTCATGCATATGAAGCCCCCCTTCTTGCAGACCATGGCGTGATCGCCGTCATAGGAAGAGCCACACACGCATTGGGAGGGCAAACCATCTACTGGCCAACCGTACCTTAGAGCAATGGCATCTGTAAATTCTTGTTTGTTAAGGCTGAAACCATTTGCCCTTATCGGTAACGTAGTTAACCAGTTCGAGGCGCCCACCTCCTGCGCTATAGCTACTTTTTTTGTCAAATTTTCTGGAACCTGCAGCAATAGTTGCTGCAACATGTCATTTTGGCAGTGCTGCCGATCTGTTGTAATGGCCCTACGGATCTTATTTACTTCGCTGGTGTCCACTTCCCCTGTTGCATTCTGGGCTATTATGTGGTCAGTGAGGGCTGCCGTGAGCTTAAGTGAATTTTGATGTTCAGTGTCAGCAATCTCCTCTGGATTAGTTAGTCCCATCCCTCCCAGTCTTGGTGGAAGTGCAAGAAGTGTTCTTTCTGCTGGGGTTAAGTCAGGGTGTTTCACTAGTTTGGGAATGAACTTGACACTGATGGCTTCTTCCAGAGGGTGGAGGAGGGGTCCGATCTCAGGGATGGTACGCATCAGGTAGTTCCAGCGATGCTTGACTCCATGGGTGAATGCTGCAAAGGCCGCATGTGGCTCTGTGTTAGCAATCTCCGATAGAGCTTGGATTTCGCTAACCCACTCATTCACCTTTCCAGCTACGTACTCGGTCTTGAAGTCCGTAGTGCCAATTATTGCGCCTAGATGTCTTTGGCCGTCCTTAGTTACTTTGACCTCACTTCCGCCAAAAACCTCCAAAGCCCGTTCATATTGTTCTGGCTTTACGATGAGGAAGGACTTGCTAGCGTTTGGGTGGTACCCTATTTGTGGACCTCGCGATGTTACCAGGTCCCACCACTTTTTGATGTCCTCCACTTTTCCTGCTCCTGTAAGGTCATCAGCATATGCCACTTGTTTGACCCCGGTTGTTTCAAATTTTATTTCTTGTTGGAGCACTGATAGGCCAATTGCATACATTGCCATTGCAACGGGGTCCCCCTGTATTGTTCCCTCGGTCGACTGTAGGATGGTATCACCTCGTAGAGCCTTGTTGTTTACTAAGTAGAGGTCTGAAGGATTCCTATACGAATTTTCAACATACATCGCAAAGCTAGGACACTTGATCTTGATGTTGTGCAGTGCAGCCTTGCGGTTAAGTATGTTGAATGCGTTTGAAGCATGCACCAGGAGAACGGCCTCACAATCACGCTGCTCAAATATCAATCTCATGGCGTGAATGGCCGCCTCCCCACCAGCCTGGTGGCCAGCACACACTTGTAGGTTCCCTGCTGCTGCCCTGACATCGTCCTTTACCACCTCCATTATGCACTTACCGATGATCCGCCTCAGCATTTCCCCCACCCCTATAGGCCTACATCCTGGTTTCTTTTCCAGAGGAATAAGGCGGCAGGCCGTCAGGGCCTGGAGGTGATGGCAGTGAGAGGATGCAAGCTTTCTTGCAAGGGCGGCAATGGCAGTGCAGAGATCGCTTGCTACAGGGCCAAACTTGTTTGTGCTGAGGATGACTCTCCAACCGTTTGCATCCAGACCTGAAGGGCCGGCTCCTCCTCGAGTCTTCAGTGCCTTTTTCCACACCATCTCTCCTGTTATTTTCTCGAACAGGACAGCATTTGGTGGGATATAGTCACCCTGGAACCTGATGCCTTCATCTTCGCTTGCAGGGGGATGTTTCTCTTTCAATAGTTTTAATGTCTCTCTGTTTATTGGCATCACCCCACCGGAGGATTCCTGTGTGAGAGATCTTACCGCGAGAGACACTTTTCCCACACGCATTTTGTTTCCAAATTTTCTTGCCACGTCATCGGTGTTTTGCTTTCCGTCACCCGTAAATTTTAGTCTCTCCTGCAGTGTTCTTGCTTCACATAGGAGATCATCTAAAGCCCCAGTCTGCCACATTGTCAATCTTCTCTTCATTGCTGCCACATTTTCTTTGTGCTTAGCCTTTGTGTGTGTCCTCTGACAAAATAGATGTGGTATTATTGCCAGTATTTGAAGAGCTAGGGGGGCGAGGAAGCGGTCCTGAGTGTAATCAGTCATGAAGCGAGTCATCTCCCGAATCATTTCTTTGGTGGCCGCACACTTGGGAGATTCAAATAAGTTAGCGGGCGACCACTTGACAATTTCTGAGTAGGTTTCTTTGACCCATACGTCTGCATTTTCCATCGACATGCCATTCCACTGAGGCGGCTGTCTCTCATTCTCCTCGTGGACACCTGCTACTGAGGGAGCAGCATTTATTAGTACTACATTTTCGGGTTGAGTAGACTCACTGCTATCATTTCGGATATCATCGGGTAGTTGGGTCCCGGCGATATCCACTGTGGCCACCTGTGTCGGCTCCCTGCGACGTGGGTTCCGACACTGGTCTAGCTTCCTGCAATCCACACATGGTCGGTTGTTTCTAGCACAAACACAATTTGTGCAGTTTTGGTTCGGGCTAGCACAGACGCAGCAAGGAATGTTACCAGGCATAGTGAACAGCACCTTGGGCGACGGTAACGTCCGCCTCCGAACATCTGATTTAGTCCGAGGCACAAGATTATACTGGTTCTTATGAGGGAAGGGCGGAGAGGTGACAGGCTGGACTGCTGTGTCCAGGTAGTAGGGGCATACGTGCGCGCGTGGGTGTGTAGGCTACCCCCCCTAATAGCGACCATCCATACATCAGAATGATACACTATGGACAAGAGTTTGTCACACCAAGCACTACTACTACTACTACTACTACTACTACTACTACTACTGCTACTACAACAACTACTACTACTACTACTACTACTACAACTACTACTTCTACTACTACTACTACTACTACTACTACTTTTTTTTTTTTTTTTTTTTTTTTTTTTTTTTTTTACGTGGCCTCCAGCCTCCCCCAATAGCCACACCTTCGCCACCATTTATTTACCTTAATATTAAATATCCTAATACATAATAAGCTATCCTATCTGTGTTAAATTAGTTGAGCCGCAGATCTATGCGGCATTCAGTGACTGTAGCCTCATAGTCAATATCTGCAGCAGTTGTCGAAGTAGGGGCAGAAGCTCTCGTTCCCCTGAGGCAGAGCAAAGCCGACCGAAGGAGAGAGAAGGACAGTCGACATCTCATCCAGGCTGTAACATAACTTCTGGGCTGCTGCTTCTGTTCGGAGATCACCTCCGCGAGTCTGGCGTAGAAACATCTTGCACTTGGGCCCATCCCACCAGAGGTTGTGAACACTAGAGGAGTGAAGCTGCCTTGATCAACGTTTTGAATTCTCTCCCCATATGCCCTTCTCTTGTCGTTCTCGTTCCTCTTATGTGCAGCATCGAGAGCTAGGTTACGGTGACAAGTGGCCATGGGATCGAAAATCCTGATGTCGAAGAAAGCTCGCTGTCCCCGCGTCCAGAATCCTCGAGCACTGACGTCCACACGGGCTTCGTTAGATGTGTTTGAAGTCCTGTGTTGGAAGATCTCACCATCCAGTGGAAGGAGGGTCGGTTCTACCATGACGTCCCGGCAGATTTCCTTCAACATATTTGCTGTGAGATCCCTTACCTCGTCATGCCTCATGCATATGAAGCCCCCCTTCTTGCAGACCATGGCGTGATCGCCGTCATAGGAAGAGCCACACACGCATTGGGAGGGCAAACCATCTACTGGCGAACCGTACCTTAGAGCAATGGCATCTGTAAATTCTTGTTTGTTAAGGCTGAAACCATTTGCCCTTATCGGTAACGTAGTTAACCAGTTCGAGGCGCCCACCTCCTGCGCTATAGCTACTTTTTTTGTCAAATTTTCTGGAACCTGCAGCAATAGTTGCTGCAACATGTCATTTTGGCAGTGCTGCCGATCTGTTGTAATGGCCCTACGGATCTTATTTACTTCCCTGGTGTCCATTTCCCCTGTTGCATTCTGGGCTATTATGTGGTCAGTGAGGGCTGCCGTGAGCTTAAGTGAATTTTGATGTTCAGTGTCAGCAATCTCCTCTGGATTAGTTAGTCCCATCCCTCCCAGTCTTGGTGGAAGTGCAAGAAGTGTTCTTTCTGCTGGGGTTAAGTCAGGGTGTTTCACTAGTTTGGGAATGAACTTGACACTGATGGCTTCTTCCAGAGGGTGGAGGAGGGGTCCGATCTCAGGGATGGTACGCATCAGGTAGTTCCAGCGATGCTTGACTCCATGGGTGAATGCTGCAAAGGCCGCATGTGGCTCTGTGTTAGCAATCTCCGATAGAGCTTGGATTTCGCTAACCCACTCATTCACCTTTCCAGCTACGTACTCGGTCTTGAAGTCCGTAGTGCCAATTATTGCGCCTAGATGTCTTTGGCCGTCCTTAGTTACTTTGACCTCACTTCCGCCAAAAACCTCCAAAGCCCGTTCATATTGTTCTGGCTTCACGATGAGGAAGGACTTGCTAGCGTTTGGGTGGTACCCTATTTGTGGACCTCGCGATGTTACCAGGTCCCACCACTTTTTGATGTCCTCCACTTTTCCTGCTCCTGTAAGGTCATCAGCATATGCCACTTGTTTGACCCCGGTTGTTTCAAATTTTATTTCTTGTTGGAGCACTGATAGGCCAATTGCATACATTGCCATTGCAACGGGGTCCCCCTGTGTTGTTCCCTCGGTCGACTGTAGGATGGTATCACCTCGTAGAGCCTTGTTGTTTACTAAGTAGAGGTCTGAAGGATTCCTATACGAATTTTCAACATACATCGCAAAGCTAGGACACTTGATCTTGATGTTGTGCAGTGCAGCCTTGCGGTTAAGTATGTTGAATGCGTTTGAAGCATGCACCAGGAGAACGGCCTCACAATCACGCTGCTCAAATATCAATCTCATGGCGTGAATGGCCGCCTCCCCACCAGCCTGGTGGCCAGCACACACTTGTAGGTTCCCTGCTGCTGCCCTGACATCGTCCTTTACCACCTCCATTATGCACTTACCGATGATCCGCCTCAGCATTTCCCCCACCCCTATAGGCCTACATCCTGGTTTCTTTTCCAGAGGAATAAGGCGGCAGGCCGTCAGGGCCTGGAGGTGATGGCAGTGAGAGGATGCAAGCTTTCTTGCAAGGGCGGCAATGGCAGTGCAGAGATCGCTTGCTACAGGGCCAAACTTGTTTGTGCTGAGGATGACTCTCCAACCGTTTGCATCCAGACCTGAAGGGCCGGCTCCTCCTCGAGTCTTCAGTGCCTTTTTCCACACCATCTCTCCTGTTATTTTCTCGAACAGGACAGCATTTGGTGGGATATAGTCACCCTGGAACCTGATGCCTTCATCTTCGCTTGCAGGGGGATGTTTCTCTTTCAATAGTTTTAATGTCTCTCTGTTTATTGGCATCACCCCACCGGAGGATTCCTGTGTGAGAGATCTTACCGCGAGAGACACTTTTCCCACACGCATTTTGTTTCCAAATTTTCTTGCCACGTCATCGGTGTTTTGCTTTCCGTCACCCGTAAATTTTAGTCTCTCCTGCAGTGTTCTTGCTTCACATAGGAGATCATCTAAAGCCCCAGTCTGCCACATTGTCAATCTTCTCTTCATTGCTGCCACATTTTCTTTGTGCTTAGCCTTTGTGTGTGTCCTCTGACAAAATAGATGTGGTATTATTGCCAGTATTTGAAGAGCTAGGGGGGCGAGGAAGCGGTCCTGAGTGTAATCAGTCATGAAGCGAGTCATCTCCCGAATCATTTCTTTGGTGGCCGCACACTTGGGAGATTCAAATAAGTTAGCGGGCGACCACTTGACAATTTCTGAGTAGGTTTCTTTGACCCATACGTCTGCATTTTCCATCGACATGCCATTCCACTGAGGCGGCTGTCTCTCATTCTCCTCGTGGACACCTGCTACTGAGGGAGCAGCATTTATTAGTACTACATTTTCGGGTTGAGTAGACTCACTGCTATCATTTCGGATATCATCGGGTAGTTGGGTCCCGGCGATATCCACTGTGGCCACCTGTGTCGGCTCCCTGCGACGTGGGTTCCGACACTGGTCTAGCTTCCTGCAATCCACACATGGTCGGTTGTTTCTAGCACAAACACAATTTGTGCAGTTTTGGTTCGGGCTAGCACAGACGCAGCAAGGAATGTTACCAGGCATAGTGAACAGCACCTTGGGCGACGGTAACGTCCGCCTCCGAACATCTGATTTAGTCCGAGGCACAAGATTATACTGGTTCTTATGAGGGAAGGGCGGAGAGGTGACAGGCTGGACTGCTGTGTCCAGGTAGTAGGGGCATACGTGCGCGCGTGGGTGTGTAGGCTACCCCCCCTAATAGCGACCATCCATACATCAGAATGATACACTATGGACAAGAGTTTGTCACACCAAGCACTACTACTACTACTACTACTACTACTACTACTACTACTGCTACTACAACAACTACTACTACTACTACTACTACTACAACTACTACTTCTACTACTACTACTACTACTACTACTACTTTTTTTTTTTTTTTTTTTTTTTTTTTTTTTTTTTTACGTGGCCTCCAGCCTCCCCCAATAGCCACACCTTCGCCACCATTTATTTACCTTAATATTAAATATCCTAATACATAATAAGCTATCCTATCTGTGTTAAATTAGTTGAGCCGCAGATCTATGCGGCATTCAGTGACTGTAGCCTCATAGTCAATATCTGCAGCAGTTGTCGAAGTAGGGGCAGAAGCTCTCGTTCCCCTGAGGCAGAGCAAAGCCGACCGAAGGAGAGAGAAGGACAGTCGACATCTCATCCAGGCTGTAACATAACTTCTGGGCTGCTGCTTCTGTTCGGAGATCACCTCCGCGAGTCTGGCGTAGAAACATCTTGCACTTGGGCCCATCCCACCAGAGGTTGTGAACACTAGAGGAGTGAAGCTGCCTTGATCAACGTTTTGAATTCTCTCCCCATATGCCCTTCTCTTGTCGTTCTCGTTCCTCTTATGTGCAGCATCGAGAGCTAGGTTACGGTGACAAGTGGCCATGGGATCGAAAATCCTGATGTCGAAGAAAGCTCGCTGTCCCCGCGTCCAGAATCCTCGAGCACTGACGTCCACACGGGCTTCGTTAGATGTGTTTGAAGTCCTGTGTTGGAAGATCTCACCATCCAGTGGAAGGAGGGTCGGTTCTACCATGACGTCCCGGCAGATTTCCTTCAACATATTTGCTGTGAGATCCCTTACCTCGTCATGCCTCATGCATATGAAGCCCCCCTTCTTGCAGACCATGGCGTGATCGCCGTCATAGGAAGAGCCACACACGCATTGGGAGGGCAAACCATCTACTGGCGAACCGTACCTTAGAGCAATGGCATCTGTAAATTCTTGTTTGTTAAGGCTGAAACCATTTGCCCTTATCGGTAACGTAGTTAACCAGTTCGAGGCGCCCACCTCCTGCGCTATAGCTACTTTTTTTGTCAAATTTTCTGGAACCTGCAGCAATAGTTGCTGCAACATGTCATTTTGGCAGTGCTGCCGATCTGTTGTAATGGCCCTACGGATCTTATTTACTTCCCTGGTGTCCATTTCCCCTGTTGCATTCTGGGCTATTATGTGGTCAGTGAGGGCTGCCGTGAGCTTAAGTGAATTTTGATGTTCAGTGTCAGCAATCTCCTCTGGATTAGTTAGTCCCATCCCTCCCAGTCTTGGTGGAAGTGCAAGAAGTGTTCTTTCTGCTGGGGTTAAGTCAGGGTGTTTCACTAGTTTGGGAATGAACTTGACACTGATGGCTTCTTCCAGAGGGTGGAGGAGGGGTCCGATCTCAGGGATGGTACGCATCAGGTAGTTCCAGCGATGCTTGACTCCATGGGTGAATGCTGCAAAGGCCGCATGTGGCTCTGTGTTAGCAATCTCAGATAGAGCTTGGATTTCGCTAACCCACTCATTCACCTTTCCAGCTACATACTCGGTCTTGAAGTCCGTAGTGCCAATTACTGCGCCTAGATGTCTTTGGCCGTCCTTAGTTACTTTGACCTCACTTCCGCCAAAAGCCTCCAAAGCCCGTTCATAATGTTCTGGCTTCACGATGAGGAAGGACTTGCTAGCGTTTGGGTGGTACCCTATTTGTGGACCTCGCGATGTTACCAGGTCCCACCACTTTTTGATGTCCTCCACTTTTCCTGCTCCTGTAAGGTCATCAGCATATGCTACTTGTTTGACCCCGGTTGTTTCAAATTTTATTTCTTGTTGGAGCACTGATAGTCCAATTGCATACATTGCCATTGCTACGGGGTCCCCCTGTGTTGTTCCCTCGGTCGACTGTAGGATGGTATCACCTCGTAGAGCCTTGTTGTTTACTACGTAGAGGTCTGAGGGATTCCTATACGAATTTTCAACATACATCGCAAAGCTAGGACACTTGATCTTGATGTTGTGCAGTGCAGCCTTGCGGTTAAGTATGTTGAATGCGTTTGAAGCATCCACCAGGAGAACGGCCTCACAATCACGCTGCTCAAATATCAATCTCATGGCGTGAATGGCCGCCTCCCCACCAGCCTGGTGGCCAGCACACACTTGTAGGTTCCCTGCTGCTGCCCTGACATCGTCCTTTACCACCTCCATTATGCACTTACCGATGATCCGCCTCAGCACTTCCCCCACCCCTATAGGTCTACATCCTGGTTTCTTTTCCAGAGGAATAAGGCGGCAGGCCGTCAGGGCCTGGAGGTGATGGCAGTGAGAGGATGCAAGCTTTCTTGCAAGGGCGGCAATGGCAGTGCAGAGATCGCTTGCTGCAGGGCCAAACTTGTTTGTGCTGAGGATGACTCTCCAACCGTTTGCATCCAGACCTGAAGGGCCGGCTCCTCCTCGAGTCTTCAGTGCCTTTTTCCACACCATCTCTCCTGTTATTTTCTCGAACAGGACAGCATTTGGTGGGATATAGTCACCCTGGAGCGTGATGCCTTCATCTTCGCTTGCAGGGGGATGTTTCTCTTTCAATAGTTTTAATGTCTCTCTGTTTATTGGCATCACCCCACCGGAGGATTCCTGTGTGAGAGATCTTACCGCGAGAGACACTTTTCCCACACGCATTTTGTTTCCAAATTTTCTTGCCACGTCATCGGTGTTTTGCTTTCCGTCACCCGTGAATTTTAGTCTCTCCTGCAGTGTTCTTGCTTCACATAGGAGATCATCTAAGGCCCCAGTCTGCCACATTGTCAATCTTCTCTTCATTGCCGCCACATTTTCTTTGTGCTTAGCCTTTGTGTGTGTCCTCTGACAAAATAGATGTGGTATTATTGCCAGTATTTGAAGAGCTAGGGGGGCGAGGAAGCGGTCCTGAGTGTAATCAGTCATGAAGCGAGTCATCTCCCGAATCATTTCTTTGGTGGCCGCACACTTGGGTGGTTCAAATAAGTTAGCGGGCGACCACTTGATAATTTCTGAGTAGGTTTCTTTGACCCATACGTCTGCATTTTCCATCGACATGCCATTCCACTGAGGCGGCTGTCTCTCATTCTCCTCGTGGACACCTGCTACTGAGGGAGCAGCATTTATTAGTACTACATTTTCGGGTTGAGTAGACTCACTGCTATCATTTCGGATATCATCGGGTAGTTGGGTCCCGGCGATATCCACTGTGGCCACCTGTGTCGGCTCCCTGCGACGTGGGTTCCGACACTGGTCTAGCTTCCTGCAATCCACACATGGTCGGTTGTTTCTGGCACAAACACAATTTGTGCAGTTTTGGTTCGGGCTAGCACAGACGCAGCAAGGAATGTTACCAGGCATAGTGAACAGCACCTTGGGCGACGGTAACGTCCGCCTCCGGACATCTGATTTAGTCCGAGGCACAAGATTATACTGGTTCTTATGAGGGAAGGGCGGAGAGGTGACAGGCTGGACTGCTGTGTCCAGGTAGTAGGGGCATACGTGCGCGCGTGGGTGTGTAGGCTACCCCCCCTAATAGCGACCATCCATACATCAGAATGATACACTATGGACAAGAGTTTGTCACACCAAGCACTAGTTTCTATATCCTTGGCACAAATAACCACCATTTATATGGTCTCACTGGTGTAATATCAGTTATGTATACTCACTAGGTTCGTCGAGACCCTACATTAAGAGTCCGTTACTATGGTGGGGGGGGGGGAGGGTGGGGGCGACCGCATGGGCAGCACTCTCGGCCCCATAGGGGCGATAGTCTCGGGACCACCCCTGTCACAGTAGGCCTAACGACGCTGACCTTGGCGCCGAGCCTTCTCATTATCCCCCCACCGACCCAGCACAGGTCACCACTCACTTGGTGAACGCCGGTGAACACACGGAATATTTCCAATTTATGCCGTGAGGGATGAGAAGAAACCTTGGATGGCAATGCTTAGGGTGACATCAGATATTCACGGACACATTGTCAAATTCCCGCTCCCACACAGCGAGTATGTCCCCACCAATAACACTTTCGATCAGGAGGGATGGTCCACGACACCCACGCCGCGCTACTACTACTACTACTACTACTACTACTACTACTACTACTACTACTAATAATAATAATAATAATAATAACACCGTAAAATAAAACATGTATCACTTTCCCGTCACGACTTAACATTTTCAGGTGAAGAACTCATTACGCACACCTTGAAAAAAACAAACAACTGGTAAGACTTAACAACAGGTTAAAAAATACATATTAAATTCCCATTATTAATATTTTAACCCTATCATCAAGCCGAGACACACAGAGAACAACCTGCCTTTTCAATATGCTATAAATTAAAGAATCTTCTGTTTACATTCATTCACATAGTAGTTTGGCAGCCATTGAGCAAACATCTGGCAGGAAATATAAAACTCTCTTTAAACATTTCGGGTCCAGAACGTAGCCGAAGTTAAGTTTGAATTAAACATGTTTCATCTGTCTTTAAATTAATCTAATTTAACCTATCCTTAGCTTAACCTAGTTTATCCTATCCTTAACCTATCTTAATCGTAAACCCAACTTAAAATACATCTAACCTAAGTTACCCTCACCTTAACCTAATCTCAACTAAACAAACTTAATACTACCCGAACCGAATCGAAGCTAAACTAACGTATCTCTAACCTAACCTAACCTAACCGAACCTAACCTAACCGAATCAAACCTAACGTAACTTGACCTACTTTAATCGAATTTATCTTAACGCCTAATCTAACGTATCCTTAACCTAACCTAGTCTGATCTACTTGACCCCTAACTTAACCTAGGGACCTCGGTGTGAGCGGGCCCTAACTTACCCCTAACCTGCCCTAACTGACCCCTACCCTACCCTAACCTAACCTACTCTAACCTGCCTCTATCCTCAACTCACCCCTAACATTAAATCTACTTTTAATTTAAACTAACCTCACCTAACCAACCCGGGGTATAGTTGAAGTTCAGTGCAGTACCAGATCAATGTATTACTGGCTTACTATAATTTTCCTATTACTCCGACGAAAACGTAAAGCCTAAAAATAAACTTTGTATCTTTCTTTTTTACAAACAATTTACACATTTACAATGGATCGAATTCATGGCAGTGTTTTATGGTCAGCTTTACGACAGAGACAACGCCTTAACAAACACGGGTTGCTAATTTTACAGGTGTTTTAAGATAGCGTAAATTACCTCAACGGCGGGCAGTAGTTGTGACTGGGAGGACTACGGTGTATGTGTGTGTGTTTGTGTGTGTGTTTGTGTGTGTGTTGTGACCCCGTCTTTAAAAAGTTAATTAAACCTCAGTATGAGACACAAACCACGAAAATGTAATACAATTTAGTGAGGTGAGACGGAGAAAGAAGCAGTGAGAGGCAGATCAAAGGCCAGCCACCACCAGGTCTGGGCTCCGGCTATCGTGGTCTACACGCCTCTCAACACCCGGCCAGATTTGCCAGTCAAGATTACTGTTTGCTGATGTAATGGCGGCGAGGTCATACACAGCCGAATACCGAGCCCAACCTTACCCCACATTACCACACGTTCAATTAATAATAAAAAAAGGTTTATGGTACTTACGGTAATGAGTTTCATGACCGGTCTAATTGGTTGTAACATATGTTAATTGGATTAAATATAAAGTAACTTCAGTAACAGGTAATTAAGGAACAATACGACAGCTGTTGCTTGCTTTTATAACGTGTTTGAATTACTGTAAACACACATTACTATTGATGAGCGTATAATGAAAAAAATATGACCCAATATAATACAATAAAACTGTTTTCGATAATATATTTTATATCCAAATGAATTATTGGCATAAAAACTGACGTAACTTGTCCAATAAAGTCTTTAATAACCAAACACAGATTGTGGTTAATTTTCCATGAATAAAATGTATTCCAATTCCTTTAATCTGTGTATAAAATCGGCAATAAAATTCTCAATGAGACATTTAATAAACTATATATCACAGTGAGTATATTATATAAGGTGCCTTGTATAATTAGATGAGCTAAAATAAAAGAATCAAACAGTGACTATATCAACTGAGGCTGATTCGAGAGAGACATCCAGAACTTATGACAAACATTTCTAACATTTTAGTTGTTAAGTTAAAATGCCCTCAGTGAACTGATCCATCAATGAATCTACTACAGTATGTATCACTAATCCAACTAATTACCAGCAGAGATGAAGGTTTTTTAACATGTTTACGCGTCTTATCAATGATTCACTGGTATCATAATTAACAGGTGAAAATCGTCTTTACTATAACTATTCAGCAGTGATTTAAACACCAGGAATTTAATATTCTCTAATTAAATACTCTTAGGACAAGGAACTTAATTTGAGTGATTAGATAGACGAGGCAATTGATTTCCTTTTGTGTGTGTGTGTGTGTGTGTGTGTGTGTGTGTGTGTGTGTGCAGCTTTTAATAGGAATATAAATAGTACACACCATCATTTCAAAAACTATTGAATCGATTTGGGTGAAACTTGACACACGGTTTAAGTATTAGCCATAAAATGAACTTAAAACCAATTCTTACAAATTATAGATAAAAAATCAACGTAAAAAACCCAGGTACGTTCATTCTTCCATTATTCCCAGTGACTCCCTCTACCACATCCCTGTTACCTCCAGATAACAAACAGTAAAGGTTATGTTAGTCCTGTGATTTTTAAAGGAACATACAGAGGCTGAACTAACTCACTATACCGGGTTTATTGCTCAGTTACACAGTCGGATTTGTCTTTCCGTTTTTTCTCCATTTTATCATATTTACTCATCTTTTTTTTTGAGATATAATCAGTTATATTTAGAGCTTCTTTCAAATGTAATGGGTCATATGTAGCTTCTTTCACATATAATCATTCATGACTTTTAAATTTATTCAGATATCGTACTTTTCAACTTCTTTCACACCTGATCAATGATATCTACAGCTGCATTATTACAACTTTCATATATAATCATACTCAAAGTTTCTTTCAAACTCACTCAGTCATGTGGTACAGTTTCTTTTAAAGAAAGTTAAGCATATTTCTAATTTATTTAAAAAACAGGTGGTAATAAAAAAATACTAAAAGAATTAATTAAATATGATGCTGATAGGGTGAAGGGTTGAGAGAGAGCGAGAGAGAGAGCGAGAGAGAGAGAGAGAGAGAGAGAGAGAGAGAGAGAGAGAGAGAGAGAGAAGAGAGAGAGAGAGAAATGTCCATTCAAGAAAAAATAAAGCCCTTCAACATACAGTTACAGAACTTTCACACACGACCTTCACCTTTCACCTCTTGCGTCCAAAACAGAACAAAATAATTTGTGTGTGTTTTGCCTCTGGCCACCTCACAACCCTACAGCTAAGTTGTATGCAAATTAGTTTAAAACACTTAACATTTAATCACAAATATAGTTCGAAACCTTTGATCTTGAACGGGACTTAGAACTTGTCTTACCAAAACAAAAATGGGATGATTTATTCATTAGCTAACAGCAAATCTCTCTCTTTAGGTAAAACGAAAGAATATTTCAACTCATTCTACAGCCACCAGTCTTACGTTTACTTCCTTTGACCTTAAACTTTGACCCACATTTTCCCAACATGAAAAACGACAAGCTGTGAAAGCCACGATCTGTCATATTTCATCACAAATTCAATAGCATGTTACAGGCAGAGACAGACAGACATGCACACAGGCACATACATGCACCCGATAGAATCAGCCAATCAAAATGGTACGTCTACCTCAAGGGGGAGACAGTAACACCTGCCATTGGTTAGCAGAGCGAAACAGAGACAATAAAACTTATCACCAGTTAACAGAGAGGAGACATACTAACACCTGTCACAAAGTTAACAGATATGAGACATACTAACACCTGTCACAAAGTTAACAGATAGGAGACAGTAACACCTGTCACCAGTTAACAGAGAGGAGACAATAACACCTGTCACCAGTTAACAGAGAGGAGACATACTAACACCTGTCACCAGTTAACAGATAGGAAACAGAAACACCTGTCACCAGTTAACAGAGAGGAGACAATATCACCTGTCACCAGTTAACAGAGAGGAGACATATTAACACCTGTCACCAGTTAACAGATAGGAGACAGTAACACCTGTCACCAGTTAACAGATAGGAGACAGTAACACCTGTCACCAGTTAACAGATAGGAGACATACTAACACCTGTCACCAGTTAACAGATAGGAGACATACTAACACCTGTCACCAGTTAACAGATAGGAGACATACTAACACCTGTCACCAGTTAACAGATAGGAGACAGTAGCACCTGTCACCAGTTAACAGGTAGGAGACAGTAACACCTGTCACCAGTTAACAGATAGGAGACAGTAACACCTGTCACCAGTTAACAGATAGGAGACAATAACACCTGTCACCAGTTAACAGAGAGGAGACATACTAACACCTGTCACCAGTTAACAGAGAGGAGACATACTAACACCTGTCACCAGTTAACAGATAGGAGACATACTAACACCTGTCACCAGTTAACAGATAGGAGACAGTAACACCTGTCACCAGTTAACAGATAGAAGACAGTAACACCAGTTAACAGAGAGGAGACAGTAACACCTGTCACCAGTTAACAGATAGGAGACAGTAACACCTGTCACCAGTTAACAGATAGGAGACAGTAACACCTGTCACCAGTTAACAGATTGGAGACAGTAACACCTGTCACCAGTTAACAGATAGGAGACAGTAACACCTGTCACCAGTTAACAGATAGGAGACAGTAACACCTGTCACCAGTTAACAGAGAGGAGACATACTAACACCTGTTACCAGTTAACATATAGGAGACAGTAACACCTGTCACCAGTTAACAGATAGGAGACAGTAACACCAGTCACCAATTAACAGATCGGAGACAGTAACACCAGTCACCAGTTAACAGCGGCCTCTTCTACCTTTCCTCATCTACAAGGTAACTTCGGGGACGTGAACCGATTGAGGAAGAGGCGTGGGGCGTGTGTGAGGCGTGGGGCGTGTGTGAGACTACCAATGTTATGAATATACTATGAAGAATCTACAACTACATATACGAAAAAAATTGTATACCGCGGGTGTTATTATACTGTTCCTTCACTGGCCTATAATGCAATGTTCCTTCACTGACCTACAATGCAATGTTCCTTCACTGACCTACAATACAATGTTCCTTCACTGACCTACAATACAATGTTCCTTCACTGACCTACAATACAATGTTCCTTCAATTATCTACAGTACATTGTTCCTTCACTGACCTAAAATACAATATTCCTTCACTGACCTACAATACAATGCTCCTTCACTGATCTACAATATAATGTTCCTTCACTTATCTACAATACAATAATCCTTCACCTATTAACAACCCTAAAATTCTTAACAGCCTCATTATACTTAACAACCCAACAGGGAGGTACTACCGCCTGGGAAGATATTGGAAGCATAATGTGTTGTCTATGGTAGACCCTGCTGCCATATGGCATCACAAAAATTGTGACGAAATCCCAGGTTGCTGATCTGACTTTTTGCCTCCTTTACACACAATTGCAGGGTCTCAATTGTTTTTCTTACTTTGACAACACAAGATACATATATTGTTTCTCAATCTTGATTTTTTATCATTGTATTTCTTATTATTATTATTGTTTTTTTTATTAATTATTATTATTATTATTATTATTATTATTATTATATTTTTGCCCCCGAGGCCCTGATGTGGGTCATTTGATTTTGATTTTGATTTTGCCGCTTGCAGCGGCTACTTTATTGTGCACCCCACACTCATCCTGTGAGCGGTAGCGCAAAAGGATTACAGAGTAGGGTTTACAATGGGTCATAATAATTAACCCCCGTTGTCAGGATATTATGGCACTGAAAGTTACACAGTATTTCATTTACATTATTTGTTTAGTTCTATACATAAAGGGTAACTTATTCACAAATGCGTGAGTACAGGCGTGTGAGGCAGTATGTCTGGCCTCACACTTTGTTATTCACATTTACGTGGGAGGTATTCAAGCACATTGCGTATTTGGTTCTATACATGAGAATTGATATAGTTACTAAGTGCAAAAAAGTGGATACAATCTTAATATGTCGGCTATCTTGCCATTAGAGATGAAGTGTTGTGCCATTTCACACACAGTGTGCTTGGACCTGTCCCTAAAAGGTTCTATCTTCACACAGTCGAGGACGTAGTGTTCAAGTGTGTGGCCATATGTATGGCCACACACTTTACATTTAGTTTTGTTTACATCTGCTTGAGGAACATACTGCCAAAGGTACTTATATCCTAACCTTAATCTAGCGGTTACAACATCTTGTAATCTAGTGATCTTGTTACTTGCTCCATATACATGTTTCACTTGATACATCTCATCATGGTAACCTATGGATCGACTAGTGCCTGTTTGCACTTGTCTACTTGCGTCAAACTCATCAATAAGTTCTTTCCTAACTACAGTTTTAAGGGTTCTTTTTGACAGACCCAAATTGTATTCAACGGTGTCTTTGTTAGACGCGAGTTTGGCGAGGGCATCAACTCTGTCATGTTTTATGAGGCCTATGTGAGAGGAGATCCACAACAGTTTGACCCTGACACCCCGGTCAACAAGGCACGCATATTTGTGTCTGGCTTCAGAAACAAGAGCGTGACAACCTGTGTCGAGGGTACCAAGGGCAAGTAGTGAGGATAGAGAGTCAGTGATGATGAGACTGTCAGTAATAGTGGTTTCAATGAATTTAATAGCTGTGAGTATGGCAACTAATTCAGTTTGTAGAGTCAGTGACCTGTGCTCGGTGGGCTAATGCCCGTAAAAAAAAAAACATTAACAACTCCACCACACTTATTAACAAACGTAACGCACGTATTAGCAACCCTAACGCACTTATTAACAACCGTAACGCACGTATTAGCAACCCTAACGCACGTATTAGCAACCCTAACGCACGTATTAGCAACCCTAACGCACTTATTAACAACCGTAACGCACGTATCAACAACCCTAACGCACTTATCAGCTCTAACAACTCACTTACCAACCCCAGCACTCTTATTAACACTCCCCACAATATCCTCACCACCATCAGCTAACATCATCACACTTACAACCACTATCTAGTATATCCACGTTAGCCTTACATTCATCACCAAAATCCCATAACATTCCTAACATTCCTACCACGACGAGAATCTTCCCCGCCTTTGGGGATTTAATTCCCAATTCTCACATTCTTCCCGAGTCATAACATTCATCCTCATCTTCAACATTTATTCTCACACCCGGAAATTTATCATCAGGGCCGTAACATTCATCACGAGTACTAACATTCATCACTAACATTCATCGCTTGTACTAACATTCATCGCTTGTACTAACATTCATCGCTTGTACTAACATTCATCGCTTGTACAAACATTCATCACTAGTACTAACATTCATCACTAGTACTAACATTCATCAGTAGTACGAACATTCATCACTTGTACTAACATTCATCACTAGTACTAACATTCATCACAAGTATTAGCATTCATCAGTAGTACTAACATTCATCAGTAGTACTAACATTCATCACTAGTACAAACATTCATCACTTGTAACAACATTCATCACTAGTACTAACATTCATCACTTGTAACAACATTCATCACTAGTATTAACATTCATCAGTAGTACTAACATTCATCACTTGTAGCAACATTCATCACTAGTACTAACATTCATCACTAGTATTAACATTCATCAGTAGTACTAATATTCATCACTTGTACTAACATTCATCACTTGTAACAACATTCATCACTGGTATTAACATTCATCAGTATTACTAACATTCATCACTTGTAACAACATTCATCACTAGCGAAAGTTACTAGCGTTCCCTGAAGAATGCAGTGATGGGTAGGGAAACACCGTGTAACACTGAGTCCGTTTATTATGGATGAGAGAAATACAAGTGGCGACTCGCGTGTGCCATGCACGGCTCACACAGTCAGACTAAGGCTGCCTTGCCATATTAGGGTGTGTCATACGGAGGCGAATTTTTTTTTTTTGAGTTTGAAAAATCGGCCTATGGTATTAATGATGTAGTTCTATGTGCAGAATCATGTGATATCTTCAGATTTGAAAAGATTTCATTTTTTGCTAGGTAAATTTTAACTTGAAATCTTATGAAAATTCAGTATTCCCACCCTTTTACCAACACCACTAAATAGCTTATTTAAAGTAAAGTAAATGTATCAGGTTAATTTATTAGGATGAAAATGATCCAGAATAGTGAAACAAATGATCTTGACACATTTATTAAATTTAATATTCCTTTAGAAAACAAAATCATCAAATACAAAAACCGGTTTTACTACTACGACCCGGTGTTGCTGCACACCATAGAGAACATGTCTTTCTTGCTTCTGTTTCTACTCATCACCTCCCTGCTGACCACCTGAGCTCGGACGTAGCCTTCCCTCCTCTCCTGGCTGTACACGTGACTGCTGGCCTCGCTCACTTGCTGTACACAACGCTCTATACTCTGGGTGTGCGAGGGCCAGGCAGGGACATGCATGGGGTTGTCCAGGAAAGCTCTGACTTGAACATTGGTGAGGCTGCAGGTAAGAGGGGGCTCACTGCCAGCCTGGATGTTATCCAGATCTATGAGATCAGTGAGGGTCTGGGCACCTAGATTGACTTCAGAAGTCTCCCTGACCCTGAAGGAATCGTCACCAACTGATTCGTCATGCCCAGATCCTCTCATAAGTCTCATATCCAAGATCTTTTTGACTGCCACTCTTCTCTCCTCCTCACCCTTACTGCAGAGCATTGTCTGCAGAACTGCCTCGGGATGAGCATACCAGGAAGATCTCCTCACAGTCTGCTCCACAATCTGAACAACCTTCCTTGGCTGACTCCTCAGGAGCTCAAGCTGGAAGAGAACATGCCTCGGACCTTCGGAGAACGATGACTTGACCTTGGTGTTGAACCAATTTAGCAAGTAGACACTCACGATGAATTGGACAATAAGTCTCAGGTTGTGAAGCTGGTTCCCTTTCAGTTTATGATGAGCGACCCAAATTCTGCAGAACCTGAGAGCCGTTGTGAGCCACCTAGAATGTGAGACTGGACCTATCTGCAGGTAAGCAAGTCTATCAGGCATGACCCCAGTTTTGATGGCACTGCAAATCATGTAACCATAGTACTGGTCAGTACTCAGGTCGTCAATGACAGTATGTGCAAGCTCAACGAGTGGAGGGCCAACTGTAATTTTTTCAAAGCTCGGATTTATTTCTAACTCAGTGGCAGAGTCCAGCATCTTGCCAAGAGGACCAGACCATCTGTTGTTTGAAAGAGTCTTGCCATCCAGCTCCTGGATCAGATGTCTGAGTGGCAACTCGTTGGTGTGGAGGTCACAAACAATCCAGACCAGCTTCCTCCCAATCTTCCGCTCTATCCACTGTATGACCCCCCCCCTTGCCACCCTGTGTTCGTGTTGGTGCTGTCCCCTCCAATGGCCTGCAGGGTCTGGTCTACGTTCCTCTCTTTGAGCCAGTTCACAATGTTATCTGCCACTATCTCAGCTGGTTTCCTGATGTCATCTTTCTCTG
Organism: Homarus gammarus; assembly: GCA_958450375.1. Classification (NCBI taxonomy): domain Eukaryota; kingdom Metazoa; phylum Arthropoda; class Malacostraca; order Decapoda; family Nephropidae; genus Homarus; species Homarus gammarus. The sequence goes on from CAUDMG010001179.1 coordinate 102,623, forward strand.
GAGTGAAATGCCACAAATACTTCCCTCCTGGTTCACTGCAGCAGGAGTAGTGTTCCTCCTTCACCATGGCAGGGAACAACTTGTCAGAATCTCCAACTTTCATGAGCACTTTAGTGTCATCCCTTCTCCCATCAAAGAACAAACAATTGATTCCATTTTCTCTTATCCCCTTATCAAACTCCTCTTCTAGGTTACTGACAAGTTTCTCCTGAGCTCTCCTTACTTTGTTATGATCTATCACCAGGTGAACGTCATCAGGTGTTATCAAACCACCGTCAATCCAGGCAGCTGTTGCTATCTCTGCAGTTTCTCTGAGACCAGTGTGGTGTCGCATGCTGGCCAGAGCTATGCTCGGGATATCTTTCCTATTTCGAATGTTATGCCTGGAAGGTTTGGGATCATTATTTTCTGGGTTAGGGACAAAGTCACCATTCTCCTGGTCAGCACTCGGATCAGCCATGGGGAAGTCATTACACTCTGAATCAGCTTGACTCCAATCATCGGCCTTTTTTACCTCACCCTGGGCCTTCTCAAGTCTCTTTTCCTCGGCAACTCTTCTCCTCTTCTGTCTCTCTGTGGCAGCCTCCTGTCTCTTGGACTCCGGAATATCTTGGCTAGAAATCATGAGAGCCCCTATACTGCCAGTCTTCTCTCTCTGTGCTTTGACAAATGCCAGTTCGATCACAGGAATCTTCAGTTCACGCTTGCAAATACAGGAGATGTGGGCCTCGGATTTACAGTCACGATCGCATCCAAACTCAGGACAGAGAACAATTGGGCACTTGCAAGTAATTATGTCAAATAACTGGTCCAGTTGCTTGGCAAAGCTGTCCTTAACTGCAAGTTTTCCTCTCCCAAGAGAGATATCTCTTGCCTTTTCCCAACTGGCTAGCAGTCTCTCACTAATCTTCTTCTGACTTGTTACGACTGGAGGCTTGAACTGAGCGTTAGCCAGAGTGTACTGTGCCAAGACAGCTTTGGTCATATCACTGGCAATGTCTTTGTTTGTGTAAGTTCTTTGGTTCTTTTCACTGATTTGCCTGATTAAAACACCGTATCTCAAAGCATCTCTCAATGTAGGCAACTCCGACTTCAGGAGCTCTCTCCCAGACCCAAGTTAGTGACTGAGA
>CAUDMG010001180.1:0-5000 GCA_958450375.1 Homarus gammarus
GCAGCGGCTACTTTATTGTGCACCCCACACTCATCCTGTGAGCGGTAGCGCAAAAGGATTACAGAGTAGGGTTTACAAAGGGTCATAATAATTAACCCCGGTTGTCAGGATATTATGGCACTGAAAGTTACACAGTATTTCATTTACATTATTTGTTTAGTTCTATACATAAAGGGTAACTTATTCACAAATGCGTGAGAACAGGCGTGTGAGGCAGTATGTCTGGCCTCACACTTTGTTATTCACATTTACGTGGGAGGTATTCAAGCACATTGCGTATTTGGTTCTGTACATGAGAACTGATATAGTTACTAAGTGCAAAAAAGTGGATACAATCTTAATATGTCGGCTATCTTGCCATTAGAGATGAAGTGTTGTGCCATTTCACACACAGTGTGCTTGGACCTGTCCCTAAAAGGTTCTATCTTCACACAGTCGAGGACGTAGTGTTCAAGTGTGTGGCCATATGTATGGCCACACACTTTACATTTAGTTTTGTTTACATCTGCTTGAGGAACATACTGCCAAAGGTACTTATATCCTAACCTTAATCTAGCGGTTACAACATCTTGTAATCTAGTGATCTTGTTACTTGCTCCATATACATGTTTCACTTGATACATCTCATCATGGTAACTATGGATCGACTAGTGCCTGTTTGCACTTGTCTACTTGCGTCAAACTCATCAATAAGTTCTTTCCTAATTACAGTTTTAAGGGTTCTTTTTGACAGACCCAAATTGTATTCAACGGTGTCTTTGTTAGACGCGAGTTTGGCGAGGGCATCAACTCTGTCATGTTTTATGAGGCCTATGTGAGAGGGGATCCACAACAGTTTGACCCTGACACCCCGGTCAACAAGGCACGCATATTTGTGTCTGGCTTCAGAGACAAGAGCGTGACAACCTGAGTCGAGGGTACCAAGGGCAAGTAGTGAGGATAGAGAGTCAGTGATGATGAGACTGTCAGTAACAGTGGTTTCAATGAATTTAATAGCTGTGAGTATGGCAACTAATTCAGTTTGTAGAGTGGATGCCCAGTTGTTAATTCTAACTCCTTTCTCAATTATATTACCGTCAGGTTTAGTCACAACAATAGCACTTCCAGCCCTCCCACAGGCGGTGTTTAGAGATCCATCAGTGTAGATGGTCTGTGTGATATTATCATCAGTCTGTAGAGTGTGTATGTGTTCAAGAGCTCTCAATTTGGCAGTGTGTTGGAGATAAATGCTTTGTATAATTAATTTTTTAGGCGGATACGTCGGTATTGTGATATCGAAGGGAACTGTCCGCCAGGGTGGCAGGAAGCGCTGTTGTGTCTCAACTTTGTACAGGTGGTCTAGTCCAAATATCTTCATATGTGTAGCTGTAGTTTGGATCCATTTAGACTCAGTAGTCCCATGGTTCATACATTCTAGCAATTTTAAGGAAACAATGTTATCAGGATCACCACGCAGAAGCCTCAGGGCTATCATGAGGTTGACTTCAATTATTCTATCTTTAACACTGGGTATACCTAGTTCTTTCCTCATATTAAGTACTTTAGTGCTCATGGGACATCCTAGGATAATTCTGAGGGCTTTATTTTTGCATTTTCTCGAGCTTGTCAACGCCTTTCCCGTCACGAATGACCAGGGCTGGTGCGTGGTAATCTATCAGAGATCTTATATAGCCTAGGTACATTGTTTTAACAATTCTAATATTAGCACCATAGTGCGGGCTGTACCCCGCTACACTTCTAAGAGGTCTCAGTCTGTCAGTACATTGGCGGGTTAGCTGTTGTATGGCAGGTAGGGTACAAGGGACGGAAACACCAAGATATTTAAAAGAAGAAACATAGTCAATAGTGTTGTTACCTATCTTGAACTTGGCGGGGCCGCGTTTGCGGTTCCCAGCTTGTTTGTTGAACACCTTAGTTTTGTCAGTGGAGATAATAAGACCGAGGTGTTCACAGGCTGCGTATACATGGTTCAGGGTGGTTTGCATTTCACGATGAGTTTTAGTATGTATAAGAATATCATCAGCATAGCTGATAGAGATATTGCTGGGGTTGTCTGGTATTAAATTTAATAATGCATTCATAAGAACATTGAACAAAGTGGGGCTAAGTACTCCACCTTGAGGGTACCAAGTTGCATATCTTTAACTTCACTTTTGTAACCCTGAAACAGTGCAGCAGCCCTTCTGTTGGTTAGGTAACCACTTATCCAGTGTAACAGCCTACCTCCTATATCCATTTTGGCTAGTTCGTACAATATCAGTTGCCTATTGGCAATATCAAATGCAGCTTTTAGGTCAAGAAATGTGGTGTATCTGTGCCTTTCATCACCATGCACAGTTAGGAATGTGGTGATGCAATTATGTACACCTTTACCATGGGTGAAGCCATTTATGTTAGGAGACATGTGTTCTCTGATTCTATATAAGAGTCTGCCAAGAACCATCCTCTCAAAGGTTTTACACAGGCAGCTGGTTAGTGATATGGGACGAAAGGCATCAGGCTGTCCTGGTTTCGGTATTGGTACAACAATACTGCTGGTCCATGATGTGGGTAGTTGGCCCTCGGCATGACTCATATTGTACAATACCAACAATGGATTGCCTGGCACGCGCCTTAGTAGTCTAATGATGTTGTAGGTGACTCCGTCCTCTCCAGGGGAAGTAGACCTACCCCTGGCGAGGGCGGCGTCAAGCTCCCACTCAGTATATGGAACATCACACTCATCGTGCTGTTTGCCCAGCATAAAGCTAATAAGATTACTTCTCTCTACAGACTTCGCATCAAGGAGTCCCCGAGTCCTAGCTGGTAACATGTCATAGCTCGACACATGAGCCCACTTTGTTATTAGCTCATTCGACTTTTGCAGAGGGTTTGGATGGGAGACGTGTCCTTCTGTTTTTACCTCTGATTATGTTTATGTCTTTCCAGGCTTTGCTGAGGGATGTGTGTTGGTTCAGGCTGTTGACATATGTCTCCCATGCATTTTGTCTGAGTTCGTTTACACGTTCCCTGACAGCAGCAAGGGAAGCTTGATACAATTGTAACATTTGAGGTGTTCTAAATTGTCTGTAACCCTTACCCACCCTCCTGACCCTAGCCCTGAGTTTTTTCAGCTCAGGGTCATTATAGCACTGCTGTTGCCTGTTCCCATTATGCTGACCACGTTTTCTCCTTTTTTTGGTGGAGGCATTGTTGGTGAAGTATACATAAGTCCTATCTATCAGATCGTCATGGAAACTTTGGTATTGTCAGGCTTGTAGTCCTTGTACCAGTCATGGATGAAGTCTATGAACTGGCTTTCATGTTCTTGCTTGACTGTGATTCTACGTCTGTTGAGTTTACCACCAGTGGGGGTGTCATTGGCTACATGTATACTAGCTTGGATTGGGCTGTGGTCAGACATAAGATCAGTGACAACATCAGAGCTATGAGTTGTGTATGATAGATTAAAGCCAATACATTTGTCTAGACCCCCGCCATAGATGTGTGTTGGTTCATTATTACCTATAATTTGAACATCTTCATATGCGCTGAGAAGTGAGATAAGTCTCCTACCATTGGTGTTAGTGGTGGAGTCACCTAATTTCTTGTGTCTAGTATTCAGGTCACCCATTAGGACAGTGGGCTCAGTGTGTAAAAAGTCTGGGAGATCTGTGTACTGAAGCTGATCTGAGGGAGCATAGGCGTTTAGCACGTTGAGTGTGGAGTTGCCCAGGTGGATAGTGATCCCATGGTACTGAAGGTTGGTAGTCTTTTTGGATACAAGAGGTACATGCGGGAGTGACTTCTTAACATACATCAAACATGTGTGAGTAGAACTAGGATCATAATACACATAATTGGGCAGACTGGGTGGGGGCTTACCATTAGGTGTGAGACACTCCTGCAGACACACAATATCGATGTCCTCAGTCACAACTTTGTGGTGTAGGTCAGGGTATCGTTTTCTAAGGGATGAGATGTTCCAACTCATCACCTTCACCGCTCTGTATCTTTGCCTGGTATTAACACTGGCCATTATGAAATGTATTTGGAATTTTGTCTGGTATTAACACTGGCCATTATGAAATGTATTTGGAAAGAAGCAAAAGGCACTGTATGATACTGTTCTTTTCTGCGCTGCCTGTCCCTTCGGCAGGCAGTAGGCCAGTTAACCTTTTGGAAACATTTCTGGAGCACGTACGGCTCAACAATTGTTGTATTTCATTGGCAGACAACAACACACTTTGGTTACACTCGACATCACCACCATTTTCTGTTTGTGCTTGTTCATCTTCACTGACCATGTCCACAGAGGCATCAGTAGAACTGTTTACCAGTATCACTATTTTCCTCTGCGTGGACACTAGTTCCTGGTGGGTCTTGAGTTTCCACATCTGGTACTGACATCTGAATGTCTTCAGTTTGACTGTAATTTTTCCGAAGTTGCTGCACTGTGTTGGTGGTGTTTTTTTCCTTTAGTGTATCACAGAGGCTCCTAAACATTTCAGTTTGAGCGTGAGCTGTAAACTGAGCTTTGAGTTCTTTAATTTCATTTTTCAAATCATTGATCTCTTCACGATGTGCATGGAGTGTGTTGGCAGCTACCTGTTGTGTCGGTACGTCTGTGTTGCCCCATGCTGATCTTTCGATGACTGCTGGTGATGATCCTGGAGCTTTGGTGGGGAGGGCAGGCCAGGGGTTGGCCGTAGGGAGTACCCTAGCAGCATTAGTGTTTCTTGAGACCTGCCTGGGTGGCGGGTCTGGGCGCTGAAGGGGTGTAGGAGCTCTAGAACAGTTAGGGTGCCATACAGGAACTCCAACTGTTTTGCCAGTTAATACACTTCTGTTGGATGACACCCCCTTGAGCAACTGTATCTCTGCAAACCTGTGTTGCATGTTGCCTTGAGCAGAGACCACACCACGGCTTAGTCGAGGGGCATAACAGGCCACATGGCCCCAGTGCTGACAGTTGTAACACCTCCGGTTAGGGGGCTGATAGAGAGTTTACCTTCAGAGTC
>CAUDMG010001180.1:10000-15354 GCA_958450375.1 Homarus gammarus
CTGAAGGTACATCACCTGAAGACAAGTATCTCTGGCTGAACGATGCGGAAGACAAATATCCTGAGGCTGAGTTTCAGTTCAGAGTCGGTACACAAGATCATGTTCTGATTAGAAACGACCCAGCAGTCATACAGGATCTCCTCACCAATAGCATAAGGGGAATAACCATGGAACAATCATCCCAACCATCGAGCAAGAAAACCATAATAATCATAGGGCTCGACCAGTACCAGACCCCTACACTACTAGAAGCCCATCCCTACATCAGAAGGACGAAGCGACTCAGGGGCAAGAATGCAGTCATTGCAGACTGGGTTGGCTCGGAAGACCCACCCAAGACCATTCGAGTCCGTGGTGCCTATCGGACTCTGAAGGTAACTCTCTATCAGCCCCCTAACCGGAGGTGTTACAACTGTCAGCACTGGGGCCATGTGGCCCGGTTATGCCCCTCGACTAAGCCGTGGTGTGGTCTCTGCTCAAGGCAACATGCAACACAGGTTTGCAGAGATACAGTTTGCTCAAGGGGGTGTCATCCAACAGAAGTGTATTAACTGCAAAACAGTTGGAGTTCCTGTATGGCACCCTAACTGTTCTAGAGCTCCTACACCCCTTCAGCGCCCAGACCCGCCACCCAGGCAGGTCTCAAGAAACACTAATGCTGCTAGGGTACTCCCTACGGCCAACCCCTGGCCTGCCCTCCCCACCAAAGCTCCAGGATCATCACCAGCAGTCATCGAAAGATCAGCATGGGGCAACACAGACGTACCGACACAACAGGTAGCTGCCAACACACTCCATGCACATCGTGAAGAGATCAATGATTTGAAAAATGAAATTAAAGAACTCAAAGCTCAGTTTACAGCTCAGCTCAAACTGAAATGTTTAGGAGCCTCTGTGATACACTAAAGGAAAAAAACACCACCAACACAGTGCAGCAACTTCGGAAAAATTACAGTCAAACTGAAGACATTCAGATGTCAGTACCAGATGTGGAAACTCAAGACCCACCAGGAACTAGTGTCCACGCAGAGGAAAATAGTGATACTGGTAACAGTTCTACTGATGCCTCTGTGGACATGGTCAGTGAAGATGAACAAGCACAAACAGAAAATGGTGGTGATGTCGAGTGTAACCAAAGTGTGTTGTTGTCTGCCACTGAAATACAACAATTGTTGAGCCGTACATGCTCCAGAAATGTTTCCAAAAGGTTAACTGGCCTACTGCCTGCCGAAGGGACAGGCAGCGCAGAAAAGAACAGTATCATACAGTGCCTTTTGCTTCTTTCCAAATACATTTCATAATGGCCAGTGTTAATACCAGACAAAATTCCAAATACATTTCATAATGGCCAGTGTTAATACCAGGCAAAGATACAGAGCGGTGAAGGTGATGAGTTGGAACATCTCATCCCTTAGAAAACGATACCCTGACCTACACCACAAAGTTGTGACTGAGGACATCGATATTGTGTGTCTGCAGGAGTGTCTCACACCTAATGGTAAGCCCCCACCCAGTCTGCCCAATTATGTGTATTATGATCCTAGTTCTACTCACACATGTTTGATGTATGTTAAGAAGTCACTCCCGCATGTACCTCTTGTATCCAAAAAGACTACCAACCTTCAGTACCATGGGATCACTATCCACCTGGGCAACTCCACACTCAACGTGCTAAACGCCTATGCTCCCTCAGATCAGCTTCAGTACACAGATCTCCCAGACTTTTTACACACTGAGCCCACTGTCCTAATGGGTGACCTGAATACTAGACACAAGAAATTAGGTGACTCCACCACTAACACCAATGGTAGGAGACTTATCTCACTTCTCAGCGCATATGAAGATGTTCAAATTATAGGTAATAATGAACCAACACACATCTATGGCGGGGGTCTAGACAAATGTATTGGCTTTAATCTATCATACACAACTCATAGCTCTGATGTTGTCACTGATCTTATGTCTGACCACAGCCCAATCCAAGCTAGTATACATGTAGCCAATGACACCCCCACTGGTGGTAAACTCAACAGACGTAGAATCACAGTCAAGCAAGAACATGAAAGCCAGTTCATAGACTTCATCCATGACTGGTACAAGGACTACAAGCCTGACAATTACCAAAGTTTCCATGACGATCTGATAGATAGGACTTATGTATACTTCACCAACAATGCCTCCACCAAAAAAAGGAGAAAACGTGGTCAGCATAATGGGAACAGGCAACAGCAGTGCTATAATGACCCTGAGCTGAAAAAACTCAGGGCTAGGGTCAGGAGGGTGGGTAAGGGTTACAGACAATTTAGAACACCTCAAATGTTACAATTGTATCAAGCTTCCCTTGCTGCTGTCAGGGAACGTGTAAACGAACTCAGACAAAATGCATGGGAGACATATGTCAACAGCCTGAACCAACACACATCCCTCAGCAAAGCCTGGAAAGACATAAACATAATCAGAGGTAAAAACAGAAGACACGTCTCCCATCCAAACCCTCTGCAAAAGTCGAATGAGCTAATAACAAAGTGGGCTCATGTGTCGAGCTATGACATGTTACCAGCTAGGACTCGGGGACTCCTTGATGCGAAGTCTGTAGAGAGAAGTAATCTTATTAGCTTTATGCTGGGCAAACAGCACGATGAGTGTGATGTTCCATATACTGAGTGGGAGCTTGACGCCGCCCTCGCCAGGGGTAGGTCTACTTCCCCTGGAGAGGACGGAGTCACCTACAACATCATTAGACTACTAAGGCGCGTGCCAGGCAATCCATTGTTGGTATTGTACAATATGAGTCATGCCGAGGGCCAACTACCCACATCATGGACCAGCAGTATTGTTGTACCAATACCGAAACCAGGACAGCCTGATGCCTTTCGTCCCATATCACTAACCAGCTGCCTGTGTAAAACCTTTGAGAGGATGGTTCTTGGCAGACTCTTATATAGAATCAGAGAACACATGTCTCCTAACATAAATGGCTTCACCCATGGTAAAGGTGTACATAATTGCATCACCACATTCCTAACTGTGCATGGTGATGAAAGGCACAGATACACCACATTTCTTGACCTAAAAGCTGCATTTGATATTGCCAATAGGCAACTGATATTGTACGAACTAGCCAAAATGGATATAGGAGGTAGGCTGTTACACTGGATAAGTGGTTACCTAACCAACAGAAGGGCTGCTGCACTGTTTCAGGGTTACAAAAGTGAAGTTAAAGATATGCAACTTGGTACCCCTCAAGGTGGAGTACTTAGCCCCACTTTGTTCAATGTTCTTATGAATGCATTATTAAATTTAATACCAGACAACCCCAGCAATATCTCAATCAGCTATGCTGATGATATTCTTATACATACTAAAACTCATCGTGAAATGCAAACCACCCTGAACCATGTATACGCAGCCTGTGAACACCTCGGTCTTATTATCTCCACTGACAAAACTAAGGTGTTCAACAAACAAGCTGGTAACCGCAAACGCGGCCCCGCCAAGTTCAAGATAGGTAACAACACTATTGACTATGTTTCTTCTTTTAAATATCTTGGTGTTTCCGTCCCTTGTACCCTACCTGCCATACAACAGCTAACCCGCCAATGTACTGACAGACTGAGACCTCTTAGAAGTGTAGCGGGTACAGCCCGCACTATGGTGCTAATATTAGAATTGTTAAAACAATGTACCTAGGCTATATAAGATCTCTGATAGATTACCACGCACCAGCCCTGGTCATTCGTGACGGGAAAGGCGTTGACAAGCTCGAGAAAATGCAAAATAAAGCCCTCAGAATTATCCTAGGATGTCCCATGAGCACTAAAGTACTTAATATGAGGAAAGAACTAGGTATACCCAGTGTTAAAGATAGAATAATTGAAGTCAACCTCATGATAGCCCTGAGGCTTCTGCGTGGTGATCCTGATAACATTGTTTCCTTAAAATTGCTAGAATGTATGAACCATGGGACTACTGAGTCTAAATGGATCCAAACTACAGCTACACATATGAAGATATTTGGACTAGACCACCTGTACAAAGTTGAGACACAACAGCGCTTCCTGCCACCCTGGCGGACAGTTCCCTTCGATATCACAATACCGACGTATCCGCCTAAAAAATTAATTATACAAAGCATTTATCTCCAACACACTGCCAAATTGAGAGCTCTTGAACACATACACACTCTACAGACTGATGATAATATCACACAGACCATCTACACTGATGGATCTCTAAACACCGCCTGTGGGAGGGCTGGAAGTGCTATTGTTGTGACTCAACCTGACGGTAATATAATTGAGAAAGGAGTTAGAATTAACAACTGGGCATCCACTCTACAAACTGAATTAGTTGCCATACTCACAGCTATTAAATTCATTGAAACCACTGTTACTGACAGTCTCATCATCACTGACTCTCTATCCTCACTACTTGCCCTTGGTACCCTCGACTCAGGTTGTCACGCTCTTGTCTCTGAAGCCAGACACAAATATGCGTGCCTTGTTGACCGGGGTGTCAGGGTCAAACTGGATCCCCTCTCACATAGGCCTCATAAAACATGACAGAGTTGATGCCCTCGCCAAACTCGCGTCTAACAAAGACACCGTTGAATACAATTTGGGTCTGTCAAAAAGAACCCTTAAAACTGTAATTAGGAAAGAACTTATTGATGAGTTTGACGCAAGTAGACAAGTGCAAACAGGCACTAGTCGATCCATAGTTTACCATGATGAGATGTATCAAGTGAAACATGTATATGGAGCAAGTAACAAGATCACTAGATTACAAGATGTTGTAACCGCTAGATTAAGGTTAGGATATAAGTACCTTTGGCAGTATGTTCCTCAAGCAGATGTAAACAAAACTAAATGTAAAGTGTGTGGCCATACATATGGCCACACACTTGAACACTACGTCCTCGACTGTGTGAAGATAGAACCTTTTAGGGACAGGTCCAAGCACACTGTGTGTGAAATGGCACACACTTCATCTCTAATGGCAAGATAGCCGACATATTAAGATTGTATCCACTTTTTTGCACTTAGTAACTATATCAGTTCTCATGTACAGACCCAAATACGCAATGTGCTTGAATACCTCCCACGTAAATGTGAATAACAAAGTGTGAGGCCAGACATACTGCCTCACACGCCTGTTCTCACGCATTTGTGAATAAGTTACCCTTTATGTATAGAACTAAACAATAATGTAAATGAAATACTGTGTAACTTTCAGTGCCATAATATCCTGACAACCGGGGTTAATTATTATGACCCTTTGTAAACCCTACTCTGTAATCCTTTTGCGCTACCGCTCACAGGATGAGTGTGGGGTGCACAATAAAGTAGCCGCTG
>CAUDMG010001181.1:0-62500 GCA_958450375.1 Homarus gammarus
GCATTATATGTGATTAATGGCAGCAGAGGGGCGACAATAAAAAATGGCAGCAATTGCATTATATGTGATTAATGGCAGCAGTGGGGCGAAAACAAAAAAATGGCAACAATTCTCTCTGTAGTGGGTAATGATACAGCAGGAAGTGGGCAATGGTACAGCAGGAAGTGGGCAATGGTACAAGTGGGCAGTACAGCAGGAAGTGGGCAATGGTACAGCAGGAAGTGGGCAATGGTACAACAGGAAGTGGGCAATGGTACAGCAGTAGGCAATGGTACAACAGGAAGTGGGCAATGGTACAACAGGAAGTGGGCAATGGTACAGCAGGAAGTGGGCAATGGTACAACAGGAAGTGGGCAATGGTACAACAGGAAGTGGGCAATGGTACAGCAGGAAGTGGGCAATGGTACAACAGTAAGTGGGCAATGGTACAACAGGAAGTGGGCAATGGTACAACAGGATGTAGGATCGTTTGGTCAGGAACAAAAAGAACAACAACAATAACAAAAACATGAAGAAGAAGAAGAAGAAGAAGAAGAAGAAAGAAGAAGAAGAAGAACCATGGAGATAATTAGAGTGTGGAGAAAACTTGTGAGACGCATTGGAGACCCTGTAGCCTATGGAGGGGGTGAGGAGAGTGAGGAAAATGGGAGGGGGAGTGAGGAGAATGAGGAAAATAGGAGGGAAGAAATGAAGAGAATGAGGAAAATGAGAGGGAGGAGGCATATAGGTGCTTCAGTAGATGAGGTGAAGATGAAGAAATACTGTAGCCTTGAGCTGTGGCGGGAAGATGAAGAGAGAAGAACGTATACAGTGGGACAGTCACGAGATGGTGTTTAATATTAATGCAGGCTGGAGGGGCAGGAGGAAGAGTGGAAGGGGAAGACTGGGGGAGAAGGAGGAAAGGAGTGAGCAAACGGGAAGTAGAGGAAGGAAGTGGACGAGAAGAAGAGAGGGAGTTGTGGGGGAGAGGAGGGGAGTGGGGGGAGATGGATAAGGGGAGGAAGAAGAAGTGAGGGGAAGACATAGACGCCCCTTGAGGATAATTGTAGAGGGCTGGGGACCATGTTAAGACGTCAACTGCACTTACTGGGGAAGACGACACAGTGAAAGGGACCACTCAGGAGGGCCAGCTGATTCCTCCACTCTGTGTGTGTGTGTGTGGCAAATGAAGGGTCAGGGCTTCATGTATAAGAGCATGTGTGAGTGTTAGGGGAGGAGGAGGCGTGAGGAAGAGAGAGACTAGGACTTCGAATCATTAATAACTAAGTGAAGGTGGAACTCACAAACACCCGGGAACGAGAAAAAAAAAGTACTTCCCTGAGACGTAAGTAGTAGTGATCACAGGAAAGTTACTTACCGGTTTAATATCACCTTGACTCATTATACCAGTGCCTGGCCCCTCACGTCTCACCTGTTGAGGCTTCCTGAACGAATATCACGACACCTGTCTTTCTTAACTCAAATCCATTTCACTTTCCTTTCTAAAAACTTAGTAAAGGTTACACACTTAATATCACACCGTTTGTTTATCTATAGTTACTTAAACAACTAAACATCACACACTGAGTTATCCTGACAGTAACATCACACAATGAGTTATCCTGACAGTAACATCACACACTGAGTTATCCTGACAGTAACATCACACACTGAGTTATCCTGACAGTAACATCACACACTGAGTTATCCTGACAGTAACATCACACACTGAGTTATCCTGACAGTAACATCACTACACTGTTATCAGGATGTGGGAGATGTTTTTCACCGCGTTTTCGTCACTAATGTTACCACGAGACTGTCTGTCACCTGTTGCCGGGGAAGGCTGGCTGGCAGATGTGGTAATGGTTGTTAGCGGTAGTTTGAAGTGCAGTTGGGTAATTACCCTAAGTAGTGTTCTGTTCATTATCATTTTTAACTGCCGTGTAAATTTAAAACTAAATAAACTAAAAATATAAATAAAATGAAGAGATTTACTTAAAGTCTCAGAACAAGGAAAATAAATTCTGTAAAAAAAATAATAATCGTCTCATTTCTTTAATAGATTTCCTGTTTTTTTACTCAATACATTCTTTCCTTTTGTGGGTACGGATTTCCTTCGGTTTACCTGTGTGTGTGTGTGTGGCAGCCCCTACCTACCTCACCCCTGACATTTGTACTGGTGGGAGGGGGTACCGCATCAGGCTCTCTATTTTCATTTTCCAGAATATCACACGATGGCCGCCACATTAAAATACCTTCCCGGTCGACGTAAATCATTAAAAAAAAATCACGTGGAAAATTTACGAATAAATTAATCAATAACTTCAAAGATCAACTGATTTACCAAAAGGTTGTCTAGAGTGAACGAGAATTTTTATCGTCGTCTACTGTTATTTAGAAGAAAAAAAAATACTTGAAAAATATTAAAAATCCACGAAATAAACTATTACATATATTTGACCTTCGTCGATGTGGTCGGTTGGAGTAGCTGGTGTCGGTGTAGCTAGTCGGTCGGTGTAGCTGGTGTCGGTGTAGCTGGTCGGTCGGTGTAGCTGGTGTCAGTGTAGCTGGTCGGTCGGTGTAGCTGGTCGGTCGGTGCAGCTAATTAATAAACACTTTGTCTTTACTCTGGGAATGGTCATATGACTCAACTAAATACTAACGATCATTGTATTTTACCCTGAAACACCCACCCACCCCCACCCCGCCCTGAAACACCCACCCACCCCCACCCCGCCCTGAAACACCCACCAACCCCCACCCCGCCCTGAAACACCCACCAACCCCCACCCCGCCCTGAAACACCCACCAACCCCCACCCCGCCCTGAAACACCCACCCACCCCCACCCCGCCCTGATATAATTAATTGTTTTTTCAGACTGATTTACTCTTCAGACTTGGAGCATTTTAATTAGATCAGTTGGGAGTTGAAGAGAGAGGGAGTTATGGGGGTGGGGAGGGGAAGGGAGAGGGATAGAGGGCGGGGGAGAGGGAGAGGGATGGAGAGGGGGAGGAGGAGGGAAAGGGGGCATGTGTAGAGGAGAGGGATAGAGAAGGGGAAGAGAGCTTGTGTAGAGGAGAGGGAGGGAGAGGGGGAGGGGGAGGGAAAGGGGGCATGTGTAGAGGAGAGGGATAGAGAGGGGGAAGGGAGCTTGTGTAGAGGAGAGGGAGGGAGAGGGATAGAGGGAGGGGGAGACGGAGGGAGAGGAGGCAGGGTATGTATACTGACCACTGTCTGTGTGTATACTGGCCGCTGTGTGTATGTATACTGGCCGCTGTGTGTATGTATACTGGACGATGATGCAGACTGGTGACAATGGCTCTTTTGTTTCCTCGGAGATCAGACGACTTAAAGACGTCCATTTTTTCCTGTGTACACACTGCCCCCCCCCCCCTCCCCCTCCCCCTCCCCCCATCACGCCGAGCTGTGGATATAACAAATGGTGTGTGTGTGTGTGTGTGTGTGTGTGTGTGTGTGCGTGTGTGTGTGTGTGTGTGTGTGTGTGCGTGTGTGTGTGTGTGTGTGTGTATGTGTGTGTCATTACCAACTCGTAATTCCCTCAGTTTACAAAGGTGTGACCGAGCAGGTGTCAAGATGCTTCCACACCAATGATTCCTGGCTGAGTTATGTCCCTTTGTTGTGTAATGACCCACACAGAGAGAGAGAGAGAGAGAGAGAGAGAGAGAGAGAGAGAGAGAGAGAGAGAGACGTCCTCCTTTCCTCATTTCTCACCTGTTGGGTAACACCTCATCGCCTGTCCTTGCCTCACCTCACTCATCACTCACCTGTAGGGAAAAAAGAAAAAACAATCAGATGATATATTACTAATGATACTAATAGACTGTCGTGGTAATATAAATCGTCGTTGTAGTAAGATAACGGGTTAGGTTAGGTTAGGTTAGGTTAGTACGATAATGGGTTGTTATCAATGGTTTGTGGTTCAGGTTGTATACGTGACCGTGTTGTGTGTGGGTTGTGTTCGGCTGCCTGTGACCGTATCAGAGTCGTGTTGTGTGTGTGGGTTTGTGTACGGCTGCCTGTGACCGTATCAGAGTCGTGTGTGTGTGTGGGTTTGTGTACGGCTGCCTGTGACCGTATCAGAGTCGTGTTGTGTGTGTGGGTTTGTGTTCGGCTGCCTGTGACCGTATCAGAGTCGTGTTGTGTGTGTGGGTTTGTGTACGGCTGCCTGTGACCGTATCAGAGTCGTGTTGTGTGTGTGGGTTTGTGTACGGCTGCCTGTGACCGTATCAGAGTGGTGTTGTGTGAGGGTTTGTGTACGGCTGCCTTCCTGTGCCGTACATTTACTAACACCTTGGATGAGTTTGTTAATCATTATTTTTGTCTCTTTGTTTAGGGAGATAATTATGGTTTTACTTGTATCCTTGAGTACGATGATTTAACCCTTGAGTACAATGACTTAACCCTTGAGTACGATGATTTAACCCTTGAGTACGATGACTTAACCCTTGAGTACGATGACTTGACCCTTGAGTACGATGACTTAACCCTTGAGTACGATGACTTGACCCCTTCAGTAAGATAACACTGTACTCAAGACTTAAGTCATCGTGTACTGTATGCTCGTGTACGTTTAATCCTGTAAGAGTAAACGTGTACGTCTAAAATTCTATGCAAGTGTGATTGATCCGTGTGTGTCTTCATATGAGAAAACGTGAATACGCGCGCGCGTGTTGAACAGCAAACACGTAGTGTAGTAACTCCCTCCCAGATGGTGTTAGGAGGGACCTGACGTGGTGTAGTAATTCCCTCACAGATGGTGTTATGAGGGACCTCACGTGGTGTAGTAATTCCCTCACAGATGGTGTTAAGAGGGACTTGACGTGGTGTAGTAATTCCCTCACATATGGTGTTATGAGGGACATGTGGTGTAGTAATTCCCTCACAGATGGTGTTATATGAGTGAGGTGTGGTCTTAGGCCTTCCTATCGTAGACGGATTAACACATCGCTGGTTGTTGTTGGGTCTCACGGGCCGTTATCACTGGGTACCTGGGACCTCACTGTATGAAGGTTAACTTGGGTACGACTGTTACTGTTGAGTTGTTCTCACTGACTTAAGCACTGTTCACCTCTGTTTAACACTGGTTCCGTTCCTTTCCTAAATGAAATTGTAACTTCTGGCGAGAACTTGTTCATATTCCGGTGAGGAGGAGGGTTCAGGGGAGGGGGTTGGTATGGGCCAACTTAACAGTTGACCTGGCTGCTCCGAGAGGAGCGCCAGGTACGTCTTGACCCTTCGGTGGTCAAGGATGTAGTGTGTAGTGTGTAGTGTGTGTGTGTGTGTACACGAGAGTATTACAGTATTCATATCGGCTTGGAGCCAATTACCATACCTGCGGCATTTAGCGATAATTCACGAGCTTAATTGCTTTCCGGGTGATGGATTTTTGCACGTTTATCGAATGTTTCGCCTGGATCACGCTGGGAAAATTGGCTAGCGATGTGTGTGTGTGTGTGTGTGTGTGTGTAACATTACCTCACCTCACCGAACCTAAACTAACCTAACCTCACCGAACCTCACTTAACCTAATCTAACCTAACCTAACACACAGTACACACCGTAAACAAACCCTCACTTTAGTATGAAAATTTTTGTCTGGTTCGAGGTATTGGATCAGGCCCGACCATCATTACTGAGGACCTGGAAATTCAGAGCTGCATTATTAGAAGTGACGGTGGTCGCTGATACCACTTACGCTGAGTGACTGACTGGTGAAATGGTCCTAATACATACATACATACATAATACATAATACATACATACATACATACATGAATACATACATACATGAATACATACATACATGAATACATACATACATACATACACAACTAAGCCAATATTCTTTTACAAACACAAACTTAGATTTTCCAAGCAGAATAAAATATAATCACTGTACACACGACCATCACTCAGGCCCCAAAACAAACAGTATCACACACACAAACACTCAAGCAGATCAAACACAAACAATATCACATATAAACACAAACACAGATTTGCCATGTAAACAAATTCTCCACTACAAACATGGACTATCAATGTAAACACGCACACACACACACACACACACACACACACACATGACATGCTCCCTCGACTCCTATTAGCTCAAGTGGCCTGTCATTCAGTCCCTCTGGTTCATATAGAACACGTCACAGAATCCCTCCTTCTCCTCCTCCTCATCCTTCTACCCCTCCTTCTCCTCCTCCTCCACATCATCCTTCTACCCCTCCTTCTCCTCCTACTCCTCCACATCATCCTTCTACCCCTCCTTCTCCTCCTACTCCTCCTCATCCTTCTACCCCTCCTTCTCCTCCTACTCCTCGTCATCCTTCTACCCCTCCTTCTCCTCCTACGCCTCATCATCTTCTACCCCTCCTTCTCCTCCTACTCCTCCTCATCCTTCTACCCCTCCTTCTCCTCCTACTCCACATCATCCTTCTACCCCTCCTCCTCCTCCTACTCCACATCATCCTTCTACCCCTTCCTCTTCATTCTCCTCTTCCTCCCCCACTTCCTTCTCGACCACACTCATCTTCTTTCACCAGCTACTCTTAGTGCCAGTCATCTTCCACCACCACCTCCTCCTCCACTACCACCTCCTCCTCCACTACCACCTCCTCCTCCTCCACCTCCTCCGCCACCACCTCCTCCGCCACCACCTCCTCCTCCTCCACCACCACTATCTCCACCAGCAGCAACACCTCCTCCAACAGTATGAACAAAGGTCTAGTGAGGTCTATTCTATCTTAGTTTCACATCAATAAATTCAACAGATATCTCTTGTCGTCTCTGGTGTTGATGAGTTCCTGCCACCTCACTTGTTCTTCCTGTTATAATGAACAAACCTCAACTCAACCTGTAGAACTTCCTGTGTCTCAATGTGACCTTAGGAAAGATTTTCTTCCTGTGTTTGTGTTTATTATCTGTCTGTCTGTCTGTCTGTCTGTTTCTTCTCTTCCTCTTCTCTTGTTCTACCTGTCACCTCCCTCCCTCTTCTCTCTCTCTCTCTCTCTCTTCCTGTTTCCCCTCCCCCCCCCCTCACCAGTAATCTAAAAATACACTGCAGGTATGACTAACACAGTAGACTACCCCTCAGGGCACACAAACACAAAGACCAAAAGATGTGGGTTTAAGAATCTCGAGGAAAAATTGGCGGAGGGAACTACCTCAGTCCAGACCCAACCAAGCGACACCCCCCCCCCCCCAACCTCCCCTCTTCCCCCCCAACCCCCCCCCCCTTCCCCTTCCCCCCCAAAAAAATCATTCATTTATTCGATTCTTTCTTCATCTTGTTGTTGTTGTTGTTGTTGTTTTTGCTGTGGTAGCGGCCATGATTGTAGTCTTCAGAAAGATCCCCGGAGGAGCTATGTGTTGTTGCTGTTGTTGTTGTATTGTTGTTGTAGTTTTTGTTGTTACTGTTGTTGTTGTTGTGTTGTTGCTGTTGTTGTGTTGTTGCTGTTGTTGTTGTTGTTGCTGAAACACTTAAATACTTTCAAATATCCTCATTATATTCATCTTAGTTATCCCTCACACATCACCTCCTCCTTGATCTAATATTGAACATGACCTTTCACCTTTGACCTTTATTAATGGGGTCAAGGGAGTATTTCTGGGCTCTTTGGTAACAATAATTCAAGGGACATGGAGTTTGAAGATCGTGTGTTTGTCTGTTAGGTGACGTTAATGTCGAATGGTTGTTCGACATTAGTACACACGTACACACACACACACACACACACACACACACAATTACACACGGAAATGTGAGGTCAGCAGCTTACCTCATTTGGAAATTTTATAGGAAAATAGTGTTTTACGAGGGTGGCGGCCCTGTCTCGTCAATTATGCACACAAGATTTCCCCGGAGCCGCCCAACAGCACTAGGCCACTACACTTTTGATCTTGGCGTACGATGCATATTATACACACACATATATACCGCCTTATCACACGAGTAAATTTAATGTTTTGGGAATTTTAGCTAATTTGTATGTATGTATGTATGTGAACGCTGTATATACATCTCGGTTTCAACCCCCATGTATGGACTCAATGCTTGCCTGATACACCGTACTGAGGCAAGACTGTTCAGCATAACCAAATACTCAGAGGCTGATGGAAGTGGTTCACAAACACTCACACTATAAGAGTTAATAGACCTTTATCCTACCTGTGTGGGTGTGTGTGTGTGTCTGTGTTTGTGTGTGTGAATCTTCGCTGCTACAGACCACAGTGTGAGCAGTAGTCCATCCCCTTCAGTGCTTAGTGATGTAGAAATATATTTTATTTATATCTCTCTCTCTCTCTCTCTCTCTCTCTCTCTCTCTCTCTCTCTCTCAGTCTATTTTTCTTTACTCTTTCTTTCTCTGTCAACGTTGAACTACCACCACAACCACCCCTCTACCCCCCCTACACACACAGGTTCCAATATTGTGTCAACGTTGAACTACCACCACAACCACCCCTCTACACCCCCCCCCCCCCCTACACACACAGGTTCCAATATTGTGTCAACGTTGAACTACCACCACAACCACCCCTCTACACCCCCCCCCCTACACACACAGGTTCCAATATTGTGTCAACGTTGAACTACCACCACAACCCCCCCTCTACCCCCCCCTACACACACAGGTTCCAATATTGTGTCAACGTTGAACTACCACCACAACCCCCCCTCTACACCCCCCCCCCCTACACACACAGGTTCCAATATTGTGTCAACGTTGAACTACCACCACAACCACCCCTCTACACCCCCCTACACACACACAGGTTCCAATATTGTGTCAACGTTGAACTACCACCACAACCACCCCTCTACACCCCCCCCCCCCTACACACACAGGTTCCAATATTGTGTCAACGTTGAACTACCACCACAACCACCCCTCTACACCCCCCCCCCCCTACACACACAGGTTCCAATATTGTGTCAACGTTGAACTACCACCACACAACCACCCCTCTACAACCCCCCCCCCCTACACACACAGGTTCCAATATTGTGTCAACGTTGAACTACCACCACAACCACCCCTCTACACCCCCCCCCCCCTACACACACAGGTTCCAATATTGTGTCAACGTTGAACTACCACCACAACCACCCCTCTACACCCCCCCCCCCCCTACACACACAGGTTCCAATATTGTGTCAACGTTGAACTACCACCACAACCACCCCTCTACACCCCCCCCCCCTACACACACAGGTTCCAATATTGTGTCAACGTTGAACTACCACCACAACCACCCCTCTACACCCCCCCCACCCCTACACACACAGGTTCCAATATTGTGTCAACGTTGAATAACCGTGACCCTTAAATTTCCATCCCTGTAAAAGCTCTCAAATAAAGTCCACGAGTTTATTTATTTATATATTTATTGTTGTTTTTATTTTGTTGTTTTTTCCATGATCACTATATTCTTATATCGGGACGTGAGGTTAGGGATTTATCGAATACTTTTTCTATATATTCACAAGTTATCAGGAGGTTTGAGACACGGAGCAGAAGGTCAAGGAGCTGACACCACTTGACTTGAGATGATAATTTACATACATATTGGCTGCCTGGAAGTTGGTAGTGAAGTTTTAATGTTTTAGCGGTGCTTTTGTGTGTGTGTGTGTGTGTGTGTGTACGGCCTTGTAAGCGTATAACCAAGAACAATATTCGATAGATAGAAAAAAGGGAAATAAACACGCTAAATGCAGCTAAAATACGAATAAAACACACACACACACACACAGCACTCCCAAGAGCATGTGTCAACAGGAAGAAACATTAACATCGGAAAACTGAAATTACAACCAGGATTTATTAACATGTTGTGGACCTCTCGCTATGACCTTTATCTTATTAAAATTGGTTACGAGTTAAGTTAGCCCGAGTCCTATTCGATGCCAATTTGATTTAATGATTATAATTGGGGCCTATTTGCTGGGGCCCACTACAATAGCCGACGATTTTATTCAGCTCCCAGGAGGTTCTGTACACATGGGATTAATATATTTTGACTTGGGTTAATTTTATATTCATCAAAGCTTCACAAAACTCTTTAAACCACCAAGTAGATCTCATCCTTATCCTGCTCCACAAAATGTGTTAGATTATTCTGATAACAATTTCGCCTAACACATTATACATTTTGCTAATAACAAAAGATACCATTTCGTTGCTCAAACTCATTAACAACGGCATTACCACACACACACACACACACACACACACACACACACACACACACACACACACACACACACACACACACACTCATTCAGAATTCAGAGCCTAAGATGGTTACATTACATACCGGAGTCCGGATACTGTAGGATCATTAGATTAAATTTCACCGGTAAATACTGATGTGATTATACCTCCAAGTGCTTCCCTCTCACGTGCTGAACAAAGCTCTTGCTCTAAAATGGCATCCAAAACACACTGAGACTATACCATTATTAGATACGTTTATTTACCCCCAATCAGGAGAAATTACTGCAAGCGATACGACACTCTGAGATGCCGGGGCCAAACTTTATACCCAGAGAAGTGAAGAGTCGGTCACGGAAGCTCGATAAACTGTGAGAGGAAAGTGGATAAGAAAAGAGGAGTGTTTGAGGAGCTTATGACGGATACTGTGAAGGAGGGGGAAGGTGAGGGAGGAGGGTGAGGGGGGAGAGGAGGGTGAGGGGGGAGAGGAGGGTGAGGGGGGAGAGGAGGGTGAGGGGGGAGGGGGGAGAGGAGGGTGAGGGGTGAGAGGAGGGTGAGGGGGGAGAGGAGGGTGAGGGGGGAGAGGAGGGTGAGGGGGGAGAGGAGGGGGAGAGGAGGGTGAGGGGGAAGGTGAGGGAGGAGGGTGAGGGTGAGGGGGAAGAGGGGGGAGAGGAGGGTGAGGGGGGAGAGGAGGGTGAGGGGGGAGAGGAGGGTGAGGGGGAAGGTGAGGGAGGAGGGTGAGGGGTGAGGGGGAAGAGGGGGGAGAGGAGGGTGAGGGGGGAGAGGAGGGTGAGGGGGGAGAGGAGGGTGAGGGGGAGAGGAGGGTGAGGGGAGAGGAGGATGAGGGGGAGAGGAGGGTGAGGGGGAGGGGGAGAGGAGGGTGAGGGGTGAGAGGAGGTGAGGGGAGAGAGGGTGAGGGGGGAGAGGAGGTGAGGGGGAGAGGAGGGTGAGGGGGAGAGGAGGGTGAGGGGGAGAGGAGGGTGAGGGGGGAGGGGGGAGAGAGAGATTTCCTAGAGTGTCGTGGAGTGATGCAGAGCGAGGGAGAGGTGGAGTCAGGTAGGGGTGGGGTGGGTGGAGTGAGGTAGGGGTGGAGGGGAGGAGTGAGGCAGGGCGGGAGTGAGGGTAGGAGTGAGGAAAGATGGAAGTGATGGAGAGACTGAGAAGGGAGGGAGGGAGGGGGGGGGGGTTGATGGACGCTGCTCGGGAGAAAAGTTTCTTTCTTGGTGCCTCAAAAAAAAAAAAAAAGTTACCTTCCCTTAACTATTTACTTCGCTTTTTACTTTCTTCTCCTCCCCTTTTTCTCCCTCTTCATTCCCTTTTTCCTCCTTCCTCTTTCTTTTTTCTTCCCATTTCTATTTCCATCTTTTTTCTTTCCTCTCTCTCTCTCTCTCTTTCTCTACCCCACAGCTCCCATCTCCTTAACACACACACAAAATATACAAAACAATTACGTCACAATATATTTACAACAACAACGCCAAACCAAACAGATCACTCTATAACATTTACAATTTTCAATACAGTTTCGTCTATCTGATTATTACAACTCTAACACACACTAACATAATACAAAGAGAACCTGTAATGTGTGTGTGTGGTCATTACACTCCCCGCGTTATGTTATTATTAGGTTTTGGGCGGAGGTGAGGGGGAGGGGGGGCGGGGTGAAGGGGGGGAGGTGAGGGAAAGGGGAGGGGGGCGGGGTGAAGGGGAGGGAGGTGAGGGAAAGGGGGGGAGGTGAGGGAAAGGGGAGGGGGGCGGGGTGAAGGGGAGGGGGGCGGGGTGAAGGGGAGGAGGGAGTGTGGATCGTATTACAAACATATGAGGTTTATTCTGCCTCTGACGTGTGTTGTATTATACGAAATGGAAATAATTACAAACTTTTCCTGATCCGGGTTGTGTGGTGTCAGTAGCTAAATGGCGAAATATAACCTTCAATACTGTGTTATAGTCAGCCAATAATAATAATAATAATAATAATAATAATAATAATAATAATAAAATAAATAATAATAATAACAACATCGTCAAGCCAATTCAGTAACTTCCAAAAAGACATCACGCAAATTATTCTCGAGTGGAAAAAACCTTTACGTCAACTACCAACTTGACCAAAATCCTCCCTAAGCGTGTTCTTCTCTCTCCTCACCACTCACAACGCCAAGTTCTCTCTCACCCTCACCAATCATAACCCCAAGTTCTCTCTCCCCCTCACCGCTCATAACCCCAAGTTCTCTCTCCCCCTCACCACTCATAAACCCAAGTTCTCTCTCCCCCTCACCGCTCATAACCCCAAGTTCTCTCTCCCCCTCACCACTCACAACCCCAAGTTCTCTCTCCCCCTCACCACTCACAACCTCAAGTTCTCTTTCCTCACCACTCACAACCCCAAGTTTTCTCTCTCCTCACCACTCATCACCCCAAGTTCTCTCTCCCCCTCACCACTCACAATCTCAAGTTCTCTCTCCTCACCACTCATAACCCAAGTTCTCTCTCCCCCTCACCACTCATAACCCCAAGTTCTCTCTCCCCCTCACCACTCATAACCCCAAGTTCTCTCTCCCCCTCACCACTCATAACCCCAAGTTCTCTCTCCCCCTCACCACTCATAACCCCAAGTTCTCTCTCCCCCTCACCACTCATAACTGTACACTACTCACAGCGGTATAAGATAGAGTCTCCCACTGGATCTTTCTTGGAGGTTCAAAAGCTTTCTCAGAATTCGAATTTGATTACCGAGGGATATTCTTCTTTCCATCCAGCCAGCCAGCCAGCCAGCCAGCCAGCCAGCCAATATTTTTCGTTGGTGGTCATCAGGGTGGTGGTATTTTCTTCTTCTTCTTCTTCTTCTTCTTCTTCTTCTTCTCCTTCTCTCTCTCTCTCTCTCTCTCTCTCTCTCTCTTTCTCTCTCTCTCTCTCAGGATATGTTTCTCTTACTCCTCTTTTCTTCTCTCTCTGCGTCAGGAGATGGTGTGTCTCTTAGGTAGCCGGGACTGTTGTCGTTGCTGCATGACGTTAGGGAGAGTGGGTGTGGGTGGGTGGGTGGGGAGGTGTGAAGGATCGACATGTCATCCATCAACACTCCTCAAGTAGGTGTGTGGGCGGGTGGGTGGGTGGGTGGGTGGGTGGGGAGGACAATGAGGGTGAGGGGGGAGGGGGGTATCAGTAGCTGGAAAGGGTAGTGAGAAGGAAGGGAGAGAAGGTTGAAAATAGAGGAGTAGGTAGTTGTAGATAAAGCCCTATTATCCATCATCACCTGTCAAGTAGGTGTGTGGTGAGGCGGAAGAGAGTGAGGTGTGTGGGGAGTGGGGAGATGTGAGGGGAAAGGGGAGAGCTGTAGGAATGTGTGTGGGGTGTATGCTCTAGGGATAGATGTGGGTGGGCGTGAGGAATATCTGGGTATTATGTGGGAGGGGGAGGGGGGGGGACGTGGGTGTGGATAGGGATGTAGGCATGGTGTGGTGTGGGTGGAGGCATTGTAGTGGGGTGATGACAAGCTTGCCGCGTGCCATATCTCATTACTGCGTAGATATGCTCTTGTCTCGTGACGTGACCTTCACTACACATCAAGGTCCATCCCTCTTGACGTGTGGGTGTTTCATCAATACCGACACACAACCAAGGTAACAAAGTGATACTCTTGTGATCATATTAGTGAGATAATCCAATTAAATATAATGTAGCAATAACGGTAATTAAAAATATATATATAAATTACATACACTTAACACTAATGGCCGTTTAATGATAATTTAATTAATATAAACCTCGTATTTTTCAGAAGTTATAATTTGCAGTTTTGTCAACAGATGTGCTTAGGTGAACAATGCTAACAGCGATAAGTATACTCAAATATGCTCTCAGCCGCGTTTAGATTGGTAAACAACTCACATGTGATCGTTATTAATACTATAGCGGGTTATATTGTATATCTCTTCCTATATACCGATTAACACTTGCTTAAGGGCGTGGTTAGAGGGTTGAGGGAAGCAGGGGTGTGAGGAGGGAAGAGAGGGAGGGAAAGGAGTGAGATAAGGGAAGGGGAAACGAGGAATAGGGGGAGAGGAAAGGTAAACAAAGAATGAGAAAAAGATGAAGAAAAACATAGAATGGGGGAGGGGAAGATTGAAAAAGAATGGTGGATAGGAAGAGAAGGGGAAATGAGGAATGGAGGGAAGGAGTGAAAGTGAGTGGGAGGAGAGGGTGGGAGGGAGGGAGGGGAAACGAGAAGTGTGGGGAGGGTGTGGGGGAGTAGGGAGGAGGATTGATTTTTTTATTTTGCCGCTTACAGAGGCTACTTTATTGTGCACCCCACACTCATCCTGTGAGCGGTAGCACAAAAGGATTACAGAGTTGAGTTTACAAAGGGTCATAATAATTAACCCCCGTTGTCAGGAGATTATGGCACTGAATGTTACACAGTATTTCATTTGCATTATTTGTTTAGTTCTATACATAAAGGGTAACTTATTATGCGTGAGTACAGGCGTGTGAGGCAGTATGTCTGGCCTCACACTTTGTTATTCACATTACGTGGGAGGTATTCAAGCACATTGTGTGTTTGGTTCTGTACATGAGAACTGATATAGTTACCAAATGCAAAAAAGTGGATACAATCTTAATATGTCGGCTATCTTGCCATTAGAGATGAAGTGTTGTGCCATTTCACACACAGTGTGCTTGGACCTGTCCCTAAAAGGTTCTATCTTCACACAGTCGAGGACGTAGTGTTCAAGTGTGTGGCCATATGTCTGGCCACACACTTTACATTTAGTTTTGTTTACATCTGCTTGAGGAACATACTGCCAAAGGTACTTATATCCTAACCTTAGTCTAGCGGTTACAACATCTTGTAATCTAGTGATCTTGTTACTTGCTCCATATACATGTTTCACTTGATACATCTCATCATGGTAACCTATGGATCAACTAGTGCCTGTTTGCACTTGTCTACTTGCGTCAAACTCATCAATAAGTTCTTTCCTAACTACAGTTTTAAGGGTCCTTTTTGACAGACCCAAATTGTATTCAACGGTGTCTTTGTTAGACGCGAGTTTGGCGAGGGCATCAACTCTGTCATGTTTTATGAGGCCTCTGTGAGAGGGGATCCACAACAGTTTGACCTTGACACCCCGGTCAACAAGGCACGCGAGGGAAGGAGAGGAGGGAACAGGAAGTGAGGGAGTGGGGAGGAGCGGGAGGAGGAGGGTGAGAGGGAGGAGATGGGAGGAGGGGGGTGAGAGGGAGGAGCGGGAGGAGGAGGGTGAGAGGGAGGAGATGGGAGGAGGAGGGTGAGGGGGAGGAGATGGGAGGAGGAGGGTGAGGGGGAGGAGATGGGAGGAGGAGGGTGAGGGGGAGGAGATGGGAGGAGGGGAGGAGCAAGAGTGCTAAACGACAGCCATGGGGAGGGGGTTGTTGGTGGGTGCCAAATGCCACTAGAGGTGAAGTAGTGCCAGAGCTGTGCCAGGTTGGCATAGGTGGCACTGTTTCTTGATACACCAGAGGGAAAAAACTCTTATAACGATGCCATGAAAGCTTCCGATGTGTGTGTGTGTGTGTGGTGTGTGTGTGTGTGTGTGTGTGTGTGTGTGTGTGTGTGTGTGTCCTTAACATAATTCTCATCCCAAGATTAATGTACACTAACTGACCCTGACAAACACTAACTGGCACACCCGGGCGTCTATAAAAACACAAGACAAACAAACAAACACATCTTATTAAAACAAAAGACACCACCGTAACAACAGACCAACTCGTGTATACAGTTCCAATATCCCACACGACTTTTGCATTATATTCCGGAGACCAAACTTGACGTAACCAGTTCCATTATTTATCCCCATTGCGTTGTTATGATATATTCTTGTACTGGATCAGGTCACAGAGACAGACAGACAGTTCAGCAGATATACACCTCGACAGATGAGATACCAGACTCATTAACACTTCTTTTTTTTCAATATTTACAACCCTTAAAAAAATTCTTGGCAGAGATGAATGAATGATCACTGCCTGAGTCAACACAGTACGCTCAGGTTCAAAGCTTTTTAGGTCAAACATTACTACAATGACTTGTTGATCTCATTCACTGTCAGTGTTTTGTAGTAGTTAAGCACACACACACACACACACACACACACACACACACACACACACACACACACACACACACACACAGACACACACACACACACACACATTATTACAAATATTATAATTATCTTATACGTCTCATTCTTCAACAAGAGTCATCTGACACTCACAGCAGAGGTGTAACTAGCAACAGGTAAAGGCTTTATTTCAGCCGCCCATAATAATAACTATCGACCACTTAGGACCTGCCGTCTGGGGTGTGTGATTTACTCAACACCTCTGCCAGTCGTCGCTGTCAATCTGTCTGTATGTCGTGACAGTATCAAAGCCAGGGTGGTGTTGGCAGCCGGTGTATAGGTCTTCCATTAACAAAACTTGGCAGCAAATGGGTTCATATAACAGCCTCTTTTAATGGGTTCGACTCCATTGGGTCTGTCATCACTCCTGATGGTCACAAATATAGCTATGATACTCTTGTTAACTGGAAATATGACACATTGCTTTTATGGCTTCCCACTGATTAACAGTGTATTAGTGTGCGTGTGTGTGTGTAGTGTGTGTGTGTGTGTGTGTGTGTGTGTGTGTGTGTGTGTGTGTGTGTGTGTATTACTCTGGTCTCTAAAGGTGATAAAGTGAATAACAATCCTAGGGGATTTAAAAGAGTAATAGAAAAAAACATCATATGAATCCAGACTTAATGGAATCCGATTGTGGTAACTCACTATTTAAAAACAACAGTAATATTGCCGTGTAAGTCACAATATCCTATGAAAATTGGATTGGATTATAGGTCAGGGAAATATTTCAAATTTTACAAAGTTCCCTTTTGAGCCACACACTTTCAATAAAGCTTTCAACACAGCTGAAAAAGTGACCAGTTCACAGTGAAGGATAATCCTCTATCCGGCCCTACACACTGGCTCTCGCTGTTACACATTTCTGCCTGTGTTGAGTCCGTGATGCCCTCAATATCTGCCTCCCTCCACTACCAACAATACTTGCCTCCCTCCACTACCAACAATACCTACCTCCCTCCACTACCAACAATACCTGCCTCCCTCCACTACCAACAATACCTGCCTCCCTCCGCTACCAACAATACCTGCCTCCCTCCACTACCAACAATACCTGCCTCCCTCCACTACCAACAATACCTGCCTCCCTCCACTACCAACAATACCTGCCTCCCTCCACTACCAACAATACCTGCCTCCCTCCACTACCAACAATACCTGCCTCCCTCCGCTACCAACAATACCTGCCTCCCTCCACTACCAACAATACCTGCCTCCCTCCACTACCAACAATACCTGCCTCCCTCCACTACCAACAATACCTGCCTCCCTCCACTACCAACAATACCTGCCTCCCTCCGCTACCAACAATACCTGCCTCCCTCCACTACCAACAATACCTGCCTCCCTCCACTACCAACAATACCTGCCTCCCTCCACTACCAACAATACCTGCCTCCCTCCACTACCAACAATACCTACCCCCCTCCACTACCAACAATACCTGCCTCCCTCCACTACCAACAGCACCAAACAATAAACTGTATGCCCATGATGCCCTCAGTACCCCGCCACTACCAACAATAAACTCTTGACTGTAAAACAATTCATCACTAGTTCCCGTCGTTTCCATTCAACACTTCATTTATTTCCCCCTTTTTTTCCCTCTCGCCTCTACTGCATTTTTATCCTCTATTTTTTTCCCTCTGTCACTGATGTGCAATTCAAAGTCATTAGACCAATTAAATTTCAACTTGCAGAGAGAGGATGGCTCATTAAGTGGTTGTAAAGTGCAGTTGTAATACTAAATACCACAATAGATTTCCAGCTCGTTAAAACACCACCCTCTAAGACCAACAACCCCCCCCCCCCCCTGGTAAAATTCCCCCTCATCAAGAAAGGTCAATAACTTTTTCAACTTGTTAATACCTTCAATGAATACCTGTCTCACCTAACGTCATTTCCATCTTGTCTGGCTAAATACAAAACAAAAACACGTATCAAACTCGATTATATTTACATACTAGATTTCTCTGTCAATCATGTTGTTTATGTTTGTTTTTGTTGTAGTGTTGTTGTTGTTGTTGTTGTATTAGTAAATGACTGTACCTGTACCTATTATTACAATTACACCTGTAGTTGGTTTTACAAGTGTACCTCCAGTACCTCTGTATTTACATTAATAGCTATATGAATATTCGTGTATTAATAACTGAATTTGTTCTTATAATCTACAGCTGTACTAATAATTGTTTGTATACCTGTACTTTACGTGTATTGATACCTGTACCTGCATTTGTATTGATAATTGATACATGTGTTTATAGTCACACCTGTATTTCAACTACAACAAAAACAATAATAACAGCAGCAACAAAAACAATAATAACAGCAGCAACAAAAACAATAATAACAGCAGCAACAAAAAAAATTAATAACAGCAGCAACAAAAAATATTAATAACAGCAGCAACAAGAAAAGAAAAGCATCAACAAAAACGACAGCAAAAACAAAAACAAGAAAATAAAAATAATAACTAAGCAATCACAACAACAACAATTAAACAACTGAACAACAACAACAACACTCCCACCACCAACAATTAAGAAGTATTACCAGACACAGCAAGACTCTTAACAGGTGTACCAGAACCAAGCACGGTAAAACCTTCATCCAATTACCAGACCTTAACTTAAGCAAGGTCTCACCGCCCCCCTTCCGCTCACCTCAGACTATAAGTTTATACAGAATCACAGGTGAATTTCTCCCAATCTTAGGTACACGTTGTTGATGTCTTCATGGGTGGAGATTATCAGGGGATTTTCTTCCTCTTAACTGGTGATGTGGAGAGGTTAGGTTACCTCTTAACTGGTGAGGTGGAGAGGTTAGGTTACCTCTTAACTGGTGAGGTGGAGAGGTTAGTTTCCCTCTTAACTGGTGAGGTGGAGAGGTTAGGTTCCCTCTTAACTGGTGAGGTGGAGAGGACATGTCTCTTTAAACCTTCCCTACAGGAGCTGTCACTTTAATTATTTTATTTAACCAACACCAGACGATTTTATTCACCACAGAAACCCCCCACCCCACCCCACCGCACCCGACCGCACCCCACTTATGGCCACCCCACCCCACCCCACCCCACCCCAACCTACATATGCCCACCCCACCCCACCGCACCCCACCCCACCACACCCCACCCCACCCCACCCCACCACACACAACCTCACACCATCCTGGAAAAATCCTAGAAAAAATCATCAATAACCGTCTGAAAAATCACCTGGAAACAACCAACAAAGTCAACTGCAGACAATTCGGGTTCAGGAAAGGGAAATCCACCACAACAGCGATAGCCCTGGCATGTGAAAACATAGCCAGAGCCGCGGCGAGTGGTAGACAATGTAATCTAACTCTCCGGGATGTAGCGAAGGCATTTGACAAAGTCTGGCACGACGGTCTAAAATATAAGATCCTCCAACTCGGACTTCCCACCAACAGTGAAAAGTTGCTTTGTAACTTTCTGGACGGCAGAAATGCCAGACTGAGGGTAGGACAACACCCAGGAGAGACCTTCCCACTCATGAGCGGAGTCCCTCAGGGGAGCGTCCTCTCCCCCACCCTATATATCATCTACACAAGCGACACCCCGCCTCCCACTAGAATAGTTAACGAAGATATTATGTATGCTCATGATATCACTCAAATAACAACACGTCAAGGAAAATCGCGTGAGTTACAGGTCGACAACACCAGGTGGGAATCAGGTAGGGTAAATAATTATGAAAAACAATGGAAAATCCAAACCAGTCTCCCGAAATTCACAGTGATACCCCTATGCAGAAAGAAAACCCATCCATTAGTAACCAATAATGCCCAGATAGAATACAAAAGCAGAGGCACCCTCCTAGGCCTGCATATATCCACGACAGGTTACTCCCACCACGTCCGCACCACGAAGGAAAAGGCATGAAGAGAGCTGAGAAGACTATACCGCTTTAAAGTTTCCTGAGAAAATAAAACTCCGCCTGGTGACATCATTTATCACACCGATATTAACTTACCCAGCTGTACCTCTTCATACTATGAGCACCACTCAAATATTAAAATTATAGGTGGTCCAAAATGAAGCTTTAAGACTCGTCACAGATGAAAGATATCCCTTCATCAGAACCACAGCCGAGATACATAGAGACCTGAGAATGAAACCCATCAACCAGCAGCTGCACACCCTAGCCAGCAGAATCTGGCAAAAGATAGAACGATCAGAGCAAGAACTCCTTCAAAGACTCCCACCAAATAACGACAACAACCATACATGGTTCCCAAAAAGTTACCAAATCTCAAAAGGTCCATTACCACCCCCGATCTACACGGCCAGGCAATAGACAACCTCCCTAGACCAGCATCCGCCAGTAGGGTCGGCGGAATATGAAATAAGGCCCTCATAACACCCATATATGGGACAGGGTAGGATGTCTAGTGCCTGTACAGGCAGACAATAACTAACCCATGACACAACCCTAACACACCATTAGCTTAGCTAGGCGGTCAGCCCGCCCTCTCTTACCTCCTCTTAAACTTCCTCAATTTCCGAACTATAACTTCCTTGCCCCACCTCTAATCTTCTTTTACCCATCCTTTCTCTACAAAACCCCACCAAACCCACCTCACACCTATAAAATCGACCATTTACAAATTTAATCAAGTCTAATCTGATTTTTTTTTTACTCTATATGTTATTATAATCTTACTATGAGAGAGAGAGAGAGAGAGAGAGAGAGAGAGAGAGAGAGAGAGAGAGAGAGAGGCAGTAAGGTATATATAAATATTTTTACCCGGAATTAAACATTAGTACAGCTATCACACTCCACCAGCTGAACAAATCAACACTTCCCAAATAAAAGAGCAAACTGAGGTGCAAACAGACCAAGGTTTTCTTAACACATTATTTACACCTACAGAGTAAAGGGGTGAGTGTTAAAGGGGTGAGTGTTAAAGGGGTGAGTGTTAAAGGGGTGAGTGTTAAAGGGGTGAGTGTTAAAGGGGTAAGTGTTAAAGGGGTGAGTGTTAAAGGGGTGAGTGTTAAAGGGGTAAGTGTTAAAGGGGTGAGTGTTAAAGGGGTGAGTGTTAAAGGGGTGAGTGTTAAAGGGGTGAGTGTTAAAGGGTGAGTGTTAAAGGGGTGAGTGTTAAAGGGGTAAGTGTTAAAGGGGTGAGTGTTAAAGGGGTGAGTGTTAAAGGGGTGAGTGTTAAAGGGGTGAGTGTTAAAGGGGTGAGTGTTAAAGGGGTAAGTGTTAAAGGGTGAGTGTTAAAGGGGTGAGTGTTAAAGAGGTGAGTGTTAAAGGGGTGAGTGTTAAAGGGGGTAAGTGTTAAAGGGTGAGTGTTAAAGGGGTGAGTGTTAAAGGGGTGAGTGTTAAAGGGGGTAAGTGTTAAAGGGTGAGTGTTAAAGGGGTGAGTGTTAAAGGGGTAAGTGTTAAAGGGTGAGTGTTAAAGGGGTGAGTGTTAAAGAGGTGAGTGTTAAAGGGGTGAGTGTTAAAGGGGGTAAGTGTTAAAGGGTGAGTGTTAAAGGGGTGAGTGTTAAAGGGGTAAAGGGGTGAGCGTTAAATTTGAGAGAATAATAATAATAATAATAATAATAATAATAATAATAATAATAATAATCTCCAGGACTATGTAAGGCAATTCCATTATGACACAAGAGGTTCACAAATAATAATATTGCCCTCGGGTAGTCCATATATTAATTATACTATGTACTTCCTCTTCAAATATTACCCTTAATTATTCTCAAACGTTTATTATATTACTATTAGAATATTACCATTAAATAGACACTAAAATAATGATAATATTACCAACGGAGAAGAGGAAAATATTACCCTGGACGAGTGAGTAAGATGCTTATATTACTCATCAAATATTACTCGTGTAAAGATGGTAAGATACTTATGATATGTAACTATACAGTCTTCTATGTACAGTAAAATACGACTTGTTGGTGTAACTGAATATTGTATTAATCGCCTACCTTGTTGTTTTAGGGGCTTCAACTACCACCAGGGTTATGAAGCACCGTTTACTAGGTCTTAGTTTTAGGTGCTTCAACTACCACCAGAGTTATGAAGCACCGTTTACTAGGTCTTAGTTTTAGGTGCTTCAACTACCACCAGAGTTATGAAGCACCGTTTACTAGGTCTTAGTTTTAGGTGCTTCAACTACCACCAGAGTTATGAAGCACCGTTTACTAGGTCTTAGTTTTAGGGGCTTCAACTACCACCAGAGTTATGAAGCACCGTTTACTAGGTCTTAGTTTTAGGTGCTTCAACTACCACCAGAGTTATGAAGCACCGTTTACTAGGTCTTAATTTTAGGCGCTTCAACTACCACCAGAGTTATGAAGCACCGTTTACTAGGTCTTAGTTTTAGGTGCTTCAACTATCACCAGAGTTATGAAGCACCGTTTATTAGGTCTTACAGTAATTATTTTTATTTTTTACAATCGATAAATTTTAAAAACACAGGAACAGCCAAAAAAAAAAACTCCCCTTGTGATAACGAAAGTAAAAGCAGGTACCATAGGCAGGGCTACACGATGAGGTAAACACGAGTATTATAACACCTTGTACCGTAGCAACTCTCCTCACTGTAATTGATCAGGTAATTATATACTCAGGTGTACTTTACAGGTGTAGTTATTACGAAGTCGTTCTTCACTGACCACTGTCGGCTATTATTATTATTATTATTATTATTATTATTATTATTACCACATTTCTTCTCTCTCTTTCTCTCTCTCACAATTACACCAAAAAAATACGTATATCATTTCTGATCTCGTTCGTGAAACCCCAACATAAAATATGTATGAGTTACCCGTCACTCACAAACTACCAGTGACAAGAAAAAAATAAAATGAAATAAAATTCTAGGGCCAGAAGCGACGCACCATTATACAACTTTCTCGGTCTTGACAAATAACAGGAGACTTAATACAAACTTTAGCAAAATAATTCTACACCAAGTTTCGTTTTTTGGAGAGGATTCTGTTAGCGTCGAGTTTCATAGTTTTGTGTGTGTGTTTTTTTTGGGGGGATGGACTGAAGAAGAATATTTTTCATGTCAACACCATGTTTTATCCCAGATTGACAAAGGTAATATATTTATTCTCATGAACATCTGGGAGACTTTATTCATTGTAAATACTCCTTAATGATAAGTAAGAGCATTCATTATACCCATTATACCCGCCAGTCACACATCATAACATAAACACAACGGACCAGACGAGAAGATGATATTTGTAAACACTGAATCACCGGCCAAGATCCCGACAGAGGAGTGAGAATACATACAAAATAAACCATCACCTACCACTCATACAGGTATACAAAGTTTACATCATATTCATAGGAGTGAAAATACATACAAAATAAACCTTCATCTGTCAGCCATACATATATACATAGTTTACACAGCACATACAATAAGCCTCCGGGTATCAGGTCTCCTCGCCATCAAACGTAGTAGCCAGTATTAATACATCCACCTGTCTCATAACAGCCTGGCCTATTTGTCTTGTAATGTTCGCGACTGTGGTAAGGCGGAGCTGGTGACAGTGGCACATTATTGAGACACTACACGGGTGAGGTACTGTTTATGGGTGCTGGAGGGAAGGTATTTTGATATCATACTCGATGAAGGAGACGTGTAAAGATCTTACAGGTAGCGGCAAGGTGGCGGTGAAACACAACAGGTGAAGACTCAGATAGTGGGGTCGGAAATGGAATGGCAGGTAAGGAGGGGAGACATAGATAGCGAAACTCGTCATAGTGTATAGACAATTTTACGTAACGAGGTCCTCCCCCATATCCGAACATGACGAAACCGACAAACCGAACACGACCAACCGCCCGACTAATGCCGATTCAAGAACACTCATCATTCATTAGTTATTTACAGGATCAAAGGTAATCAATCTTCTCTCACCTTTCTGGAATGTAATTAATAAGATTTCTCATCATTCTGAAAGTAAATAACACGAACCAAACAAACTCATCGTAATGATTGTAGGTTAGGTTAGGTTAGGTTAGGTTAGGTCGGGTTAGGTTAGGTTAGGTTAGGTTAGGTCGGGTTAGGTTAGGTTAGGTTTGGTTAGGTTAGGTTAGGTCGGGTTAGGTTAGGTTAGGTTAGGTTAGGTCGGGTTAGGTTAGGTTAGGTTATTGTTCTTTGGGTTAAGTTACATTATGTTATTCATATCACACACACACACACACACACACACAAGGCACCAAGATGGGACCACTCTGCTTCCTTATGCTCATCAATGATGCCCTAAGAGAAACCCCTGCTCGCTGGAAATATGTCGACGACTCCACCATTGGGATCAGCGTCAACAATTCTGCTCCCAACTATACCGCCCTTCAGGATTTATTGAACAGTCTCCAAAACTGGGCTACCAACAACCATGTCACCATCAACCATACCAAGACCATGGTTATGCACATCAACCTCTCCTCCGACATTGTCCCACCTCCTTCCATTACTCTAGGTCCGAACACACTCCAGGTCGTAGATTCCACGAAGCTCCTCGGCGTCACCATAGACAACAAACTAAATTGGAAACCACACGTCAATGAAGTTGTCAAATCCTCCAGTTTCCGTCTCCACCTCCTCCGCCGACTCAAGTCCCTCGGAGTTCCTGCACACGAGCTCCTCAGTGTTTACACAACATTCATACTTCCCAAGCTCACCTATGCCTCCCCCACCTGGTCTTCCTCCCTAAATGCCACACAACGTAAACACCTAGAAAAAGTGCAAAAGAGGGCATGCAAGATTATTCTCTCCTCCTCCTACTCCACATATCAAGAAGCGCTCAACACACTGACCCTTTCGACTCTCACTGACCATCACCACGACCTCATCTGCAAATTTGGTAAGAAGCTTCTACACCATCCCCGACACCGGCTCCTACTACCACCCGAGGTCCCTTGTCCGAGAATTGCTGTTCGACACCACAACCGCATCCAGCCCATACGTGCACGAACTGATCGCTATAAGAACAGCCCAGTCCCAACCATTGTAAAAATTATCAATAACTTGTAATACTGTAACACTGTCACTACGTTGAATTGAACTGTAGTTTGAGCTTTTCCCCATCTAAGTTATTATATGTCTTATTTGTGTCACTTATGTTACTTGTATATTATTTGTAATTCGTAACCCATTCCCCAAATATGTAACTGTATATTTTCAGCCTTCTGGCTGCCAAGCTCTTTCAATAAACCGTTAATTATTATTATTATTATTATTACACACACACACACACCCCACACACACGTTTTTTTCTCGTCTCTTTTATTACATGGTTTCAGTAATGATATACCAGAACCATAACCATTACCTACTGTATGTGTCACGGCTCAGGTAACCACAGCCACATAAAACAAGAGATTATTACAAGGTACAGTAAATCTTCCTGGAGTTACCTGTAATACAAACCTCTGTACCTGTACCTGTTTTCCTGTTCTTTTTCTTCATCTGTTTACCGTTTGTTTACCATCTGTTGCCTCTGTTAGTCTGTTTCTATGAATGGATGTTTCCCTATCCCCTATTCTTCCCCTACCAACTTCCCTAACCCCTATTCCTCCCCTACCCACTTCCCTATCCCCGTCACTAAACATAGGAATTATTTTTCTCAGATAGATAGATAGATGGATGGATAGATAGATTATAGATTTGATAGATAGATAGATAGATATATGAAAATTTTCCTTCCTGGTATATATAAAGATAAAAGTTTAGTAGCGGGATCTAATTAGCCTCGAATGGAAGGAGTTTACACATTAGCCAGATATATAGTAGAACTTTAGCCCAAACATAATTAGTTTTAGATTGGCTGTGTCTGTGGGAATTTATTCAACGACGCAAACTTTCGGACATCACCAAACTGAAAAACTCCTGTGTTTAGTCTCGCACCCTAAGGAGCATTGTGCAACACGAGGACACCAACCAAACACACAGTACAGGCACGAGGACATCAACCAAACACACAGTATAGACACGAGGACATCACCAAACACACAGTACAGACACGAGGACATCAACCAAACACACAGTATAGACACGAGGACATCACCAAACACACAGTACAGGCACGAGGACATCAACCAAACACACAGTATAGACACGAGGACATCACCAAACACACAGTACAGACACGAGGACATCAACCAAACACACAGTATAGACACGAGGACATCAACCAAACACACAGTACAGGCACGAGGACATCAACCAAACACACAGTATAGACACGAGGACATCACCAAACACACAGTACAGACACGAGGACATCAACCAAACACACAGTACAGGCACGAGGA
This sequence comes from Homarus gammarus, assembly GCA_958450375.1. NCBI lineage: Eukaryota > Metazoa > Arthropoda > Malacostraca > Decapoda > Nephropidae > Homarus > Homarus gammarus. The sequence goes on from CAUDMG010001181.1 coordinate 26,709, forward strand.
CATCAACCAAACACACAGTACAGACACGAGGACATCAACCAAACACACAGTACAGGCACGAGGACATCAACCAAACACACAGTACAGGCACGAGGACATCAACCAAACACACAGTACAGACACGAGGACATCAACCAAACACACAGTACAGGCACGAGGACATCAACCAAACGCACAGTACAGGCACGAGGACATCAACCAAACACACAGTATAGACACGAGGACATCAACCAAACACACAGTATAGACACGAGGACATCAACCAAACACACAGTATAGACACGAGGACATCAACCAAACACACAGTACAGGCACGAGGACATCAACCAAACACACAGTACAGGCACGAGGACATCAACCAAACGCACAGTACAGGCACGAGGACATCAACCAAACACACAGTATAGACACGAGGACATCAACCAAACACACAGTATAGACACGAGCATCCCCACACAGTACAGCACGACACAAACACACAGTACAGGCACGAGGACATCACCAAACACACAGTACAGACACGAGGACATCACCAAACACACAGTACAGACACGAGGACATCAACCAAACACACAGCACAGGCACGAGGACATCAACCAAACGCACAGTACAGGCACGAGGACATCAACCAAACACACAGTATAGACACGAGGACATCAACCAAACACACAGTATAGACACGAGGACATCAACCAAACACACAGTACAGGCACGAGGACATCAACCAAACACACAGTATAGACACGAGGACATCAACCAAACACACAGTATAGACACGAGGACATCAACCAAACACACAGTATAGACACGAGGACATCAACCAAACACACAGTACAGGCACGAGGACACCAACCAAACACACAGTATAGGATGGTGTTGCTTAAGAGAATAATCATAAAAATGTAAAATAATACAACAAAAACAACAATAGTGAAACGATTTTTATAAGAGTAAGTGTAAACATTTGTGTCTGAGTGTTTATACCAATGTTTATCAACTATTTATCTTCTTTGATAGATCTAATTGACCTGGATATAACGGACGGAACTCTCCTATTAAAGTTTGTTATATGGAGGTTTCACATCTAACGGACCTCGATATAATGTACTACACCTTTCTCACTGTACTTCTTCTACTGAATTGACTGAGTGAGTGACCTAGTGACCCAGTGACCCTCTGTGACCTTCTGTGACCTTGGTTGACCTCTCCGCTCACATCCCCCGTAACTACTGATAGGAAAGCTACAGACACTATCTATCTATCTATCTATCTATCTATCTATTTATCTATCTATCTATCTATCAGAGAAATAAGACTCATAGAACCAATAAGAAATAATAAGACTCTCAAGAACCAATGAGAAAAGAGATACCGTGAAGATTTAAACACTAGAAGTAAAATACACGACAGGAAGAAGAAGAAGAACAATAACAGCGAGGAGAAGAAAGAAAGGTGATGTAAGAAGCAAAAAGAAGACAAAGAAGAAGAGAGAAGATAAAGAAGAAAAAGAACAAGAAAGAAGAAATAGATGAAAAGAAGAAGAAAAGAAGAAAAATAAGAAAAGAATGCAAAGAAAAAAGAAAGGAGGCAAGAAGACAAAGAAGAAGTAAGAAGATAAAATAAGACAAAGAAGATAAAAAAGAACAAGAAAAAGAAAAGAAGAAAGAAAGAAGAAGAAAGAAGTTAAAATAAGCCAAAGAAGAAGAAAGAAGAAGAAAGAAGAATCAATCAGCCTTCCTGGTGGTGCTTTTTCGTTTCTTAATACTGAGGAAGAGGGTGAGTGATGGGCGGCCATCACGAGGAGCGGGTGGGTGTAGAAAAGTTTTGGGGAGACGGACGAAGACGATGAGAATGTGAGCCGGAAACCATGGCACAGTAGTAGTAGTAGTAGTAGTAGTAGTAGTAGTAGTAGTAGTAGTAGTAGCTGCTCCAATAGTAGCAGATGTCCACGAGGAGAATGAGAGACAGCCACCACAGTGAAATGGTATGTCCATGGAAAATGCTGACATATGGGTTAAAGAAACTTAACCTGTTTGAACCACCCAAGTGTGCGGCCACCAAAAAATTAATTCGGGAGATGATTCGCCTCATAACCGAGTACACTCAGGACCGCTTCCTTGCCCCTTTAGCTCTTCAAATACTGGCAATAATACCACATCTATTCTGTCAGAGGACACACACAAAGACTAAGCACAAAGAAAATGTGGCAGCAATGAAGAGAAGACTGACACTGTGGCAGAATGGAGCCCTTGAGGATCTCCAATGTGAAGCAAGAACACTGCAGGAGAGACTAAAATTTATAGGAGACGGAAAGCAAAACACCGATGACGCTGCAAGAAAGTTTGGAAACAAATTGCGTGTAGGAAGGTGTCTTTGGCGGTAAGATCTCTCACAGAGGAATCCTCCGGTGGGGTTCTGCCAATAAACAGAGAGACATTAAAACAACTGAAAGAAAAACATCCCTCTGCAAGTGAAGACGGAGGCATCAGGTTCCAGGGTGACTATATCCCGCCAAATGCTGTCCTGTTCGAGAAAATAACAGGAGGAATGGTGTGGAAAAAGGCACTGAAGACTCAGGGGTGCCGGTCCTTCAGATCTGGATGCAAACGGTTGGAGAGTCATCCTCAGCACTAACAAGTTTGGCCCCGTGGCAAGTGATCTCTGCACGGCCATTGCCGTCCTTGCAAGAAAGCTGGCAACCTTGTGCTGCCAACACCTCCACGCTCTGACGGCCTGCCGCCTCATTCCCCTGGATAAGAATCCAAGATGTAAGCCTATAGGGGTGAGGGAAGTGCTGAGGCGGATCATCGGAAAGTGCATAATGGAGGTGGTAAAGGATGATGTCAGGGCAGCAGCAGGGAACCTGCAAGTTTGTGCTGGCCACCAGGCTGGAGGGGAAGCTTGCCATTCACGCCATGAGAACGATATGTGAGCAGCGCAACTGTGAGGCCGTTCTCCTGGTGGATGCTTCAAACGCATTCAACTTACTTAACCACAAGGCTGCACTGCTCAACATCAAGATGAAGTGTCCAAGTTTTGCAATGTATGTTGAAAACTCTTATAGGAATATCAGACCTCTATATAGTAAACAACAAGGCTCTAAGAATTGATACCATCATACAGTCAACCGAGGGAACAACGCAGGGGGACCCTGTCGCAATGGCAATGTACGCAATAGGCCTACCCATGCTCCAACACACAATAAAATTTGAAACAACTGAGTCAAGCAAGTGGCGTACGCTGATGACCTTACAGGAGCAGGAAAAGTGGAGGGCATCAAAAAGTGGTGGGACTTGGTAACATCACTAGGTCCACAAATAGGGTACCACCCAAACGTCAGCAAGTCCTTCCTCATTGTTAAGCCAGAACTTTATGAACGGGCAATGGAGGTGTTCGGTGGAAGTGAGGTCAAAATAACAAAGGATGGCCAAAGACACCTAGGTGCAGTAATCGGCACGACGGACTTCAAGACCGAGTACGTAATGGGAAAGGTGAATGAGTGGGTTAGGGAAATCCAAGCTCTGTCTGAGATTACTAACACAGAGCCACATGCGGCTTTTGCAGCATTCACCCATAGAGTCAAGCATCTCTGGAACTACCTAATGCGCACTATTCCTGATATCGGACCCCTCCTCCACCCTCTGGAAGAGGCTGTCAGTGTCAATGTCATTCCCAAATTAGTGAAACACCCTCACCTAACTCCAGCAGAAAGATCACTCCTTGCACTACCACCGAGATAAGGAGGAATGGGACTAACCAATCCAGTTAGCTCACGGCAGCTCTCGTGGATCACATAATAGCTCAGAATGTAACAGGGGAGGTGGATACTAGTGAAGTAAACAAGATTCGAAGGAACATTACGACAGAACGACAGCACAGCCAAAGTGATACGTTGCAGCAACTGTTGCTGCAAGTACCAGAGAATTTGAAAAAAAGTAGCTATAGCGCAGGCGGTGGGCGCCTCGAACTGGTTAACTACGTTACCGAGAAGGGCAAATGGTTTCAATCTCAATAAACAAGAATTTAAAGATGCCGTTGCTCTAAGGTACGGTCGGCCAGTAGAAGGTTTGCCCTCCCAATACCTAGACAGTACATTTATACAACAACGGTAAATAATAAGGCAATTTGACCAAGAATAGCCGATAAGGCTGTCAGGTGCTTAGTTCTAGTTTATTGGCTGGTGAAAAGGGACAGACAGACAGACAGACAGACAGGTACTCCAGGGACGACCGACATTCCGATAATGTATCGTAGAGACAGATGATACCGTGTTTACTGAGAGAGAGAGAGAGAGAGAGAGAGAGAGAGAGAGAGAGAGAGAGAGAGAGAGAGAGAGAGGCAATAAAGGCTCAGCTATCACACACGAGGCGGTAAATATTTTGATCTATATAAGAGGTTGGTATTGATGATGGCGAATCACTTCACTCTGGCGATAACCTCACTTAACCTCTCGGCTGTTTCTCCCTCCTTAAGATCGGCTCATTTTGCCTTTATAAGTGTATTAGACATATGAGAGGATGTGTGTGTGTGTGTGTGTGTGTGTGTGTGACAGGAGAGATAAACAAAGATAGGTGGAGAAATTTTTAGTTTAACAAATTTATTGACAAGGCTTAGAGTAGAGTTTGTCTATTGTGAGTAATTCAGTCAGGTCTTGACACTGAGGGTGGCGTCACTTCTCACTGCCACGCAGGACAGAGGTTCAGACACAAGGAAACGCATCATATTCATTAGCAGTATACTGTGTATATGTCAGAGTCGTGTGGGTGATGTCACATTCAATAATATAGTGTTCAAGTGTATGCTTTAAAGGTTTATCACAAAGTTTACATGCTGAGTGTTCCGGTATGGGTACAGCGTCACTAACTTGCCAGAGAGAGAGAGAGAGACTTGAATCACCCTGAAGCTGTTACTCCTCCTTGAAGCTTTAGTATCACTTTACAATTATGAATGTAATGGAGATAAGAGGGATAGACAGATAAACAGGGTGAAAGATTGATAAATTAGGAGAGAGTGAGAGAGGGAGTGAGGAGACACACACACGCCAGATGGTAGGTAAAGAACCCCTGACCAAAGCCACATCTGCTGCAACCAGATCTACTCCTTCCTACTCCTTAACCTAATCCTAATGTAACCTAATCTAGCTTACTCGGTAACTTAACCTACCTTGACCTGACCTGATCCTACCCAGTAACTTAATCTAACCTAACCTAACCTAACCTACCCAGCCAACACCCAGATCACTGTATTTCAAGTTACGTATTGGTGGGTGACACGTCCTCCCCCTAAGGGCTCGTTTACACGATCAGTCTCGGAGTATGTTTTCGAAGCATGGTAACGAAGCCGTGCTCGGGCAGTGATCGTGTAGACGGCAACACTGAACCACCAACCCTTCCCGGGCAGTTACGTGTGGGAGCCTAATAGTTGCGCGGCCACCTACCTGGGTCCCTGCCACTTATACAGTCCCTCATATTTGTATCCGTCCTGGAAATATGTGGACACATTTTATCCAAGAGTGTGTTGTACATTTCAGGGGTCGTGAATGTATCGTTGCACGTCCTGTGTGTTCTCACGCTGCATTTCAGCAAAGATTTGGTTATAAGTACCACACGATTTGTTCCTGAACCAGTTTTTCACCCACACAGTCCGTTTCTTGTTTTTTCTTCAGTATCATGCCAGCGGCCAAAACACACAACAGTGCGGCCGTCCGTCTGTCTGGGAGCCATGAACCTCTTGCCCAGCAGTCTACCACACACTGACCGGTAACTACGGTGTGGCAGTTCCGTGTAAACACACTGTCCAATGAACGGTGGTCAGTACCCTGCTCCGACCCCATGCTTCGCCCCTGATCCGAGGCGTGCGCGACCTCCATACGCGGTAACTGATCGTGTAAACGAGCCCTAAGGCATCACCCCCACGTATCCGTATATTGCCAGAGATGACTGACCCACCCGCATTACTGTCCGGGGTAAGTTTGGACTCAGCCCACCTGGTCGTCACACACACACACACACACAGGTGGATGGTGGCGATGTGTCACGGGCAGATGGCTTCACAGCCGCCAGCAGGCAGGTGGGGACAGGGTCGAGCTTCATCGCTTGACGTCACCGCTTCATGCTTGAGTCGTTGTCAAAGCGGCCAAGGCTGTGGGCCACGTCAGAGCAGCAACACCACAAAAAGGGGCAAAGTCTATGTATACGCGGGAGTTTATAAACAAAGTTCCCCGCGACATATAGGTGAGAGTTTGTTGATAAAGCAGCCAGTCTCTTGAAGGCCAAATCATCTGGATATATCTTATTTTATATCGTTTCAACATCATTCATCTACGCTAATCTTCTAAATCTTTTAAGACAGTAAAGAGAGAAATTTAAGACTCTTCAAAAGTAAAGTTCTTAACAGCTTATGAGACCACACGATAAGTTTTAATGACCAAGCAAGCAATTTATATTAACCAACTCACTAAGAGGATTTACAGACTAAAATAACTAAGGATGACTAAACTCAACTAACATTCAAACCAAGATATAAACCAAACATATAAGAGGTAAAGAAAAGATCCAGTGACAGAACAAAAGATAACTAAGACCTTGGGATAAATTACCACCATGATTATACGAATAACTTTTGTTGGTTAAAAGCGGACGCACTAAAACCGATAAACAACAATATGAGGTAAAGACGACCATTATTACGATAACTTTTGTGGATAAAACGACCATTATTACGATAATTTTTGTGGATAAAACGACCATTATTACGATAACTTTTGTGGATAAAACGACCATCATTACGATAACTTTTGTGGATAAAACGACCATTATTACGATAACTTTTGTGGATAAAACGACCATTATTACGATAACTTTTGTGGATAAAACGACCATCATTACGATAACTTTTGTGGATAAAACGACCATTATTACGATAACTTTTGTGGATAAAACGACCATTATTACGATAACTTTTGTGGATAAAACGACCATTATTACGATAACTTTTGTGGATAAAACGACCATTATTACGATAACTTTTGTGGATAAAACGACCATTAATACGATAACTTTTGTGGATAAAACGACCATTATTACGATAACTTTTGTGGATAAAACGACCATTATTACGATAACTTTTTTAGATAAAACGACCATTATTACGATAACTTTTGTGGATAAAACGACCATTATTACGATAACTTTTGTAGATAAAACGACCCTCCCCCTCCCTAACCTACCGTACCAACCCTCCCCCTCTCTAACCTAACCTGCCAACCCTCCCCCTCCTTAACCTACCCTACCAACCCTCCCCCTCCCTAACCTACCCTACCAACCCTCCCCCTCCCTAACCTACCCTACCAACACCCCCACCCCCCCCCCCCCTCTAACCAACCCTCTAACACTACCTAACCAAAGGTCGTGTCTTCCGAGCATCAGTTTGGCAGAGATCCATTACACTCTTCAGGTTTGAATTTGGTCGTGTGTACAACTCACCTTCTTCACTGTTGACACATTACACTAAACTGTTCCCTCATTTTCCATCATCCTTATTGCCTTTCCTCTTACACACACACACACACACACACACACACAGACACACACACACACACACACACACACACACACACACACACACTCTCCCTGTCTCACTGTTACGCCCCAATAAATCCCGGTGAACAGAAAAAAAAACAATACTGAGTTTATTTTTCTACTAGTGAACCTCAGCTGCTCCCTGGTCAGCCTGGAGCTCTGGGGATTACAGCTGCAACAGTAAAATCACGAGAAATAGATAAACCAACAAAAACAACAAAAATAAAATCTAAATCACGAAGCAACAGAAGCAATACAATCACTCCTATATGAACAACAATCAATGAAGGGGGAAAGAGTATTGGTCGTGATCCCAGACACACACACACACACACACACACACACACACTGTAGCAGCTGGGTTAAGTAATGAACTGTGTCGAGGTATTATTAGTGTGTGTGTGTGTGTGTGTGTGTGTGTGTGTGTGTGTGTGTGTGTGTGTGTGTATAACCCTAACCCAACAAACCATCACCCATTACCACAACACCTTGAACACTAATTATATCACAACTCAACTCTAATAACCTAACCTAACCATAAAAAAAATATATCTCCACCAATTCTTGTTACAATGAGTTAAATTACTTAAAGGAACACTCTATCACATCACCTCAGCCTCTCTTTAAGCATCCCTTCCGTAAGTCATTTGGGTGTCAGGGCTGTGTTAAGGTTTGTTGTCTTGTAATTGGCTCCAAGGTATAGGTGGTTCCCCTCTCTAAAGGTTAATTGGACGGTGTCTGAGGGGAAACTCAAGTCTTTCCCCTCCTCCCAATTGGCCAGGTAAAGGTTGTTTGGTTGTAGGTGGACAGCGAGAGGGTGATAAACAACCGGTTATTAGAGGGTGTTGTTAGGTTATAATTTAGGAAAATAGTAGAGGTATTGTCTTTACTTTTGTTTATCCGTCCGTTTATCCATCCATTTATCCATCCATTTATCCGTCCGTCAATCCATTCATCTATCCATCCATCACTTCATCCATCAATCCATCTATCAATCCATCCATTTATCCATCCACTTATCCATCCATCAATCCATCCATTTATCCATAACATCTATCCAACCGACCACTTATCCATCTCTCTACCAGTGTCAAATATCCTCCCAGTCTTCATCTCAACCATAAACTCAACGGATTATTATACAGTAATTTTGTTTTTATTTTTTGGGTCAATATAGTCGTAGCCATTATGGTGTGACCGGGAGGAGAATGGCCCGTTTACACCGCCCACTATTTTATCACGTTATTGGGCTATAGATAAATGCAGTAGTGTTTTGTCATGGAGTAATGGCACGATACTGGATTTACGAAATATTGGTGAGTTACAGTATAGCTCTCAGTGTTGTTTCGACGTTACAGCTAAAAAAAAAAGTGTAAATTGTCTTCTTTATTTTTTATCATATTAGATTACTTTTGCGTGATAATTTAATACAAGTGTATGAAGTAATTTACATTTTCCTTTCACTTTTAAAAATCTAAGGAGTAAGAACCTTTGAGAATCCGGGACCATGAGTGTTTAATCCGGTAACATCAGACGTCGCTCAATAAAGTTTTCCGGATTATGAAGAACGAAACTAATCCCTTAAACCGGACTTAAATATCCATTGTAAGAATTCAGATGTGTTAAGTTGAAATCAGGTTAACTTCAAGATAGGTTAAGGAGAGGTTTGGTTAAGTCATTATAAGGTTAGTTTAGGTTAACTCAGGGATCCGGCATTAAGGTACGCTATAGTGAAGGTGGGTTAATATAGGAGTTATCTTGAGTTATACTGTCATGATCGGTAAAAATAACTGCTACAACAACAGATAAAACCTAACCTAACCTAACCTAACCTAACCAAACCTAACCTAACCTAACCTAACCAAACCACAAAACAATAAAGATTTAGTTCTGAAAAATACTGGAAGGTATAAATGACGCCATTAACTCGGACCAACACAAAGAAGCTTCGTACATCACTGGGCTCTACTGCGTATCATTTAGAGCAGAACTATAATTACTCCTGCTTATATTTATGAAATAGGTTGGTTAAATGAGTGTTGATGCATACACTAACTGTTTTATTGTACACTCTCTCTCTCTCTCTCTCTCTCTCTCTCTCTCTCTCTCTCTCTCTCCCATAAATCGTTAATAGCGGGTCTTTCGTATTCTCCTTCCGTCACACCCAACACATATTGATGATACGCCCACGTGTTCTGTGAGAGTTTGGGGCTCTTGACGCAGCTCAGGTAAATGGAATAGGAATTAGGGATGACGGAATTGGATTTCACATGATCTGCTGTAATCCTCGCATTAATTAAGTGTGTGTGTGTGTGTATCGGACAAACACGGAAATAAACAACTGGACACACACACACACACACACACACACACACACACACGAGGACGGATAAACACACATAAACACACATAAGACGAAATCGTACACACACACACACACACACACACTGGAAGGTCCATGTAAACAGTACAATCAAGGCAGCCTCGTACCGACTCTACATGCTACGACGACTCAGGTCACTTGGGGGACCCACGCCAGAGCTGAGGACCATCTACAACGCCTTTATTCTCCCCAAACTATCGTATGCGTCACCAGCCTGGTCGTCTTCTCTCAACTCCACCCAACAACGTCAGCTGGAGAAGGTACAGAAAAGGGCCTGCAGAATCATGCTCGGTGCAGACTACTCCGGCTACACCAACGCTCTCTCCACCCTGGAAATGCCATCTCTCAGTGACCTCCACCACCAAGCACTAACAAGGTTTGGCAATGGACTACTGCACCGCCCTCGTTATCGCCCATCTACTGCCACCGGCAGTCCCCCGCCCACCTCGCGCAGTCCGCCACTACAACAAAATTCAGCCCATAAGAGCCAGCACCGATAGATATAAGAACAGCACCATCCCATCTATTGTTAAAATAATAAACAACTCCTGATTTATGTACTGTACAGCCCTGTAAATGTATTCAATGCATATTATATCATTATGTCTAAATCAAATGTAAGTTTGTATATTTTCAGCCACGGGCTGCAACTCTATTAATAAACCGTTTATTATTATTATTATTATTATTACACACACACATAAGACAAAATCGTACACACACACACACTAGGACGGACAAACACACACACACACACACACACACACACACACACACACACTAAGACGGACAAACACACATAAACATACATAAGACAAAATCGTGCACACACACACACACACACACACACACACACACATACTACATTCCTGACCACCGTAGGGTCAAGACCTATTCAGGCTCTGCTCCCTCTAAGCAGTTGCCCCCCTTGGCCAATGTCGGCCCATTCCCCAAGTCCTTCTCCCCGACCCATCCTCACCACCAGGATCAAAAGTGACAATTTCGTTTCGGAAAGAAGTGGGACCAGTGTTGAACAGTGATGAACAGTGTTTAAGCCAGTGAATTCAGCACTAGACAGTACCTGTGAGAGCCGTGACCCACCAGTGAGATAAGAACCCCTGGGAACTGACCGACATATTCTGACAAGGAAGTGCTTATCAGTCCACCCTGGGAACAACAGTGGGTCGGCTTCACACCTGACTACGAGATAACACAACACCACCCAGTAGGGTGGGGTACTGTGCCACCAGCCAACACCACCCTGTGTCCCCATGACCACGTGAGGTCCCTCATATCAACACCCGAGGACGAGTTACTGCACCACGTGAACACCTCACCACCTGGTGTCTCCATGACCAGCCCAGGCCCGGGCCATCAACTGTAAACTATAATAATTTGTATGTTTAATCAATGTTCCTTCTTCTTTCAGTAATGAAAGCTTTTGTTTAACGACCCACCCACCCCATGTGTTTGTATGTATTAAGTTATTTTTGTCCAATGCATATTTTCATCCTTCGGGCTGCAGAACTTTTTCAATAAACCGTTATTATTATTATTATTATTATTATTATTATTATTACACACACACACACACACACACACACTATACATGTCAAAATGTATCATCCGTATTACTCAACACGCCGAATCTACTGCTAAAATTTACCTGAAGATGCATGAACCCCAATGGATGCCCCCCCCCCCCCCCTCCTCTCTCTCTCTCTCTCTCTCTCTCTCTCTCTCTCTCTCTCTCTCTCATAATACGCGGACAAGAGGATCGTTCAGGGTAAAAATATCCTCTCTGGACAAAATGCCTCCATAAAAAATTAACGAGAGGAAAATAATACCCTGTTAGGTTAGGCTAGGTTACGTTAGGTTAGGTTAGGTTACGTTAGGTTAGGCTAGGTTACGCTAGGTTAGGCTAGGTTACGTTAGGTTAGGTTTAGCTAGTGTTCGTGTCACAAGCCACCTCCTAGCGGCCCCATATACCAAATTAACTAATGGAATTGGACGTGTTTATGACAAGCTTCCCGCGTCGGAAATGTCGAGGTCTCTCACTTTTTCTTTCATGATCGTTTACAACCTAACTGGCACGACACATACGGCTCAAAATAGTCACCTTCTTTATGAGATGACCACCATTATGGGCAGCAAGGCATTAGCCATTATTCCCCCTTAACTGTTACTGTGGGAAAGAGGGTGTTAGCACGTCGCTCAAGAGGGGTGGGGAGGGATGAGGAGGTGGGGGAGGGAGGGGGTGAGGAGGTGGGGGAGGGAGGGGGTGAGGAGGTGGGGGAGGGTGGGGGTGAGGAGGTGGGGGAGGGTGGGGGTGAGGAGGTGGGGGAGGGAGGGGGTGAGGAGGTGGGGGAGGGTGGGGGTGAGGAGGTGGGGAGGGAGGGGGTGAGGAGGTGGGGGAGGGAGGGGGTGAGGAGGTGGGGGTGAGGAGGTGGGGGAGTTGAGTCATCTTATTCTAAGGTAAAGACAGACCTTGAGACTAATGGCTTATCTAACCGTATTTAATGGTACAATAATTCACGGGTACAGGAGTGGAGGGGTGACACTGGGTTACATAATCGTATTTCAAGGGTAAAAAATACATAGATAGAGCTGTGTAATGTGTGTGTGTGTGTGTGTGTGTGTGTGTGTGATGTGTCATTAACCTAAGAAACAAACAGTCCCTACCATCACCCTCAAACTCATAACCTAAACTAACTCTCCCACAAAATCCCAACACCACAAAAGTCTTCCTACAACCTTTTTCTTCCTTCTTCCTGGATGTTGGTAGGAGGAGGAGGAGGAGGAGGAGGAGGAGGAGGAGGAGGAGTCGATCACGTTACAAATTGGAACTTCATAGGAGGCAATTACCCTTGTCTTATTATCGGCACATACAGGTAATCAACCCAGTCATATTACCGGTACAGAGAGAGAGAGAGAGAGAGAGAGAGAGAGAGAGAGAGAGAGAGAGAGAGAGAGAGAGAGACTTCCTACCATCGGCTTATCTTAACAAGAGGTCGTGTCAACCACCCTCACGGTCCCAGATGATCTTGTGTTAAAACTAAACCGCCCTAACCTTTTAACGCTACGCACACACACACACACACACACACACACACACACACACACGGAGAAAATATCAATCAATGAACGTCAAATCGCTAACCATAACCGGATCACTCGTGTTATCGTCCGCCGCCGCGTGAACCTTTGAAGGGATCACCGTTTATTCTCAGTCTTGGCCACCGCCATCACTACCACGACCACAACACGAGCTCTTTCCTAATATCCTGCCAACATGTTTATTGAAGGAGGAGAGGAGAGGAGAGGAGAGGAGAGGAGAGGAGACAAATTTAGATTCAGGCGTAAAATAGTTCAACATTAACTCGAACACGCTGGGTAGATTAGGCAAGGCTTTTTTTTATACATTTGACACGGCTAAGACCTCTATGACACGACTTATACATTTATGACACTCCTATTATCGCTTATGACACACGAGTAATAACGTTTCCTGACACACTGACACATATACCTCCCTGACACGTCGCTGACACACCCCCTGACACATTAGGTATTCATGGATCGCTGCTGACACTCTTCATATACGTCTGACATGTTGCTGACAAATTCCTAATAGACTTGGCGATAGGTTTGCCTCAACTCATGCTGCAGCTATCTATCTATCTATCTATCTATCTATCTATCTACCCACATTCTCCCCACCTCTCCCCTTCTCTCTCACCCCCCTCCTTCCCTCTCTTCCTCAGTCTCCCCTCTCCTTCCCACTCACCAACAAGTATCAGCCAGCCATTTACGCGTCTCATCACTAATCTACAGTCGAGAGGGACCACACGACGTCTTGGGACCTCATACACCTACACCTCACCTCACACACCTAAACCTCACCTCACACACCCTCACCTCACCTCACACACGCACGCACACGCACACACACACACACAAAACTACTTCAAAATTACGAGCTCATTATTCACTAGCTTCGTGAAGGTCAGGTCAGCGGACAACAGCACCGTATGACTGAATTATTCGCTTCTTACTTTATTTACAATATGAGTTAGTGTTGTATTCGCGTCATTGGTCCAGCTCTAGGATGATGGGGTGTGGGTTTGAGGTGTGAGTTTGAGGAGGTGTGGGTGAGGTGTGGGGGTCTGAGGTGTGGGTGAGGTGTGGGGGTTTGAGGTGTGGGTGAGGTGTGGGGGTTTGAGATGTGGGTGTGAGGAAGTGTGGATGAGGTGTGGCGGTTTGAGAAGGTGTGGGTGAGGTGTGGGGATTTGAGGTGGTATGGGTGAAGTGTGAGCGTTGAGAAGTGTGGGGAGATTCATGGGTTGGGGAGGACTATAGTGAAGCATGGGTGGATCATGATTTGGAAGTACTAGAGTGGGTTATGGGTTGGCTGTGGAGTGTTGGGGTGGATCATGGATCGGGGACCACTTGAGTGGCTGGCTGGGGGGTGTTGGGGGGTGACAGGGAACACACAGGATTATAGTATATTTTTACCTCGCTGGCTGGCTGCTGACATATTTTCACGGGTCGTGGTACTATAGTGTGCCCCCTGCCACTATAGCTCAACACACAAGTCCTCACAATATGGCCAACAGTCACCTTACAGATGTTATAAATAAAACTAGATATAGAAGTGACACTATGGCCGGCAATCACTATACACATGAGAGTTATATGACTATGCAAACCGTACAAGGAATATCACATAAGGCTGGGACAAACCTACATTTAAAATGGGGTCCCATAGTCATGACTGGCCACCAGGGACAGAGTGGCTACAGCACACTGTATAACAATATAAGAACATAAGAAAGGAGAAAACTGCAACGGGCCTATTGGCAGTCCCGTTTACACCCAACCCCTATCCCTCATATATCCATCCGACCTAAGTTTGAAGCTATCCAGCGTATTCGAGTTTATACTAAGCCCTCGGTACACAAGGAGGCAACATGGCCGGTACTGCACTCTACCTTTAGACTATGAGTAATGAGAGGATGAGGAAGCTTATATGAGTGAAAGTCCCCTAGTGAAGGCATACCCCTCTCTCTCTCTCTCTCTCTCTCTCTCTCTCTCTCTCTCTCTCCTATAACCCACCCCACCACACACACACAGCATCAACAGGAGGTAAACACAACACACACCAATACCTAAATAGAATTCCCTTGTAGACCTTGAAACACTCATCTAGTTAACAATCGAAAAAAATAATTAATTTATTTCCCACTTGAACCAGCCAAGAGAGAAGCAACTCTCACACACATGTCAAGGATAAACTGAGGGTCGAAATGCTCCAAGTATGTGTTGAAGTATTCAAAGCATCTGTTGGCTTGTTTAGTGAAGGAGGAGGTGTGTTGTGCATCCGGACGCCACACATAACCGCACATCTGATGGTGTCTGAAGGCTCACTCTCCACGCCTGTACTAGGTGTTATTGGTGGCACGGCGCGCATTAATAACAACAATACTAGTTAATTAATATCATCAAGTTAACAATAATACTAATAATAATAACAATAACAATAAATCAATAACCACTTCCTCAACCCAAGGACATTGACATAAAGCACTTTAGAACAGGACCCACACACACACACACACACACTCACACACACACACTCACACACACACACTCACACACACACACACACACACACACACACAAACACACTCACACACACACACTCACACACACACACACACACACACACACACACACAAACGGTACAGAACATCGTAAGGCCATCATGTCGACACACTAAAACACAACAAATTGGCCCACTAACACAGTGCTCTTTGCAATATACTTGTGATGCATGAATCTCTTAGGGTCGATTAAGGGTTATTTATTGCCCCTGAGATTCTTGTGGCAATGTGATATATACGAGGCGGTGGGCCAGGGTCATATATTGAGGACTCGGAATGCTGGAGTAGAGCGTTAATGATTGTTTTTCTTACTAAGGTCAGATTAGGTTAGATTAGATTAGGTTAGGTTAGGTTAGATTAGGTTTATAGGTTGCTTAGGTTAGGTTAGGTTAGGTTAGGTTTAAAGGTTCAAGAGTCTGAATCTAAGGGTTCGTGACTGTACACGTAAGGTCATAATTCCCTGAACACTTGACGCTACGCTACCGGGTCATTATACACTTATGGGTCACATATGTCATGAGTTTAGCGCCAGTGGACGATGTTTTATCATTACAAATTAAGTAAAAACAATTAAACATAAACAGAAAAAAACAAATAAGAAGTTACAATCCCCCATTACCTACATCTAACCCTTATGAAGATGCCAAGTATAAGCAAGAAGTGTCCAGGGAATATTGTACGCTACTGTACGTGTGTGTAAATCCTGCATGATTATCTACTTGTGTACGAGGAACTATACCGCCACGTAATTACAGTCTACATAATTTGCCTTAAGTAGTTATTATATCATTAAGTAATTAAATCATTATGAGAGGCCAGTGTTATCAGAATCACGTGTGTGTGTGTGTGTGTGTGTGTGTGTGTGTGTGTGTGTGTTGCGTGATATACCTTAACAACGCCATTACTACCTCTCACCGACTTCCCCACAACCTCCTTAACCTCTCACCGACCTCATAAACCTCCTCTACCTCCTCCCCGACCTCCTCTACATCCTCCTCGACCTCATCAACCTCTTCCCCAACCTCCTCTACCTCCTCCTTGACCTCTTCCCCAACATAGACACTACCAGCGGACTATTTTAAGTGGCCTTCACTGAGACAAGTTTTGATCACCGTCACGACAACAAGTAAGTGATTCTCTCTCTCTCTCTCTCTCTCTCTCTCTCTCTCTCTCTCTCTCTCTCTCTCTCTCTAATATAACGTAACGAAAGTGAATCAGGTGGAAGAAAGAATATGAGAAAGAGAAAAAAAGATATATAGATGGATGACGATGTGTAATTACGTGATGTAAGTGAAGTGAGAGAGAGAGAGAGAGAGAGAGAGAGAGAGAGAGAGAGAGAGGGGGGGGGGGGGGGCGGGTCTCACGACATAAAGTACTTCCATTGTTCATCTCTTCCTTCCGTGTGGTCCTTTCAAGGCAAGATTCACGGCGACTGAGGCAGGCGTATGAAGCTCTTTGTTGAGGTGGAGAGGAATGCCTGGAAAGAATGTGGGTGGCGTGGATGGATGGGTGGGTGGGTGGGTGGGTGGGTGATTATGAGGGTAGCATGGGTGGTTTGAGCGTGGGTACAGGGTGTGGCTGGAGTTCGTGGCATGAAATGGGTAACTGGGTGAGTGGGTGGGGTGACGGATGTGGATATGTTTGAGGGTGTTAGGGTGGTGCGGGTCGGGTGGGTGTGTATATGCTCGGTCGAATACGAGATTGAGATGTGGCTCTTGATAGTGTCGTGGGTGAGGGTGGGCTCTGAGGGTAGGTGTGGGTGAGGGAAGGTATGGGCGAGGATGGGTTGTGGGCGAGGATGGGTTGTGGGCGAGGATGGGTTATATGCAGGGGTGAGTGTGAATAGTTTGTAAGCAAGGGAGAGTGTGGGCGAGGTATGGGTGCTGGTGGGGTCGTGGGCAGCGATGTGTAGCGACTGAGATGGACGAGATATGAAGGTATATGAGGAAGTTATATTGAGCGAGAGAGAGAGAGAGAGAGCGAGAGAGAGAGAGAGAGAGAGAGAGAGAGAGAGAGAGAGAGAGAGAGAGAGAGAGAGAAGACACGGCCCGGTCAACGGCGCCAATAAGAAGAGTGTGAGTCAGACCTTGTTGGAGGAGATGCCTTGTGTTTGGTTAGGTTAGGTTAGGTTAGGTTAGGTTACTGATACCGTGAGAAAAGAGGGAGGGAAGTAGGGCAAGGAGAGAACCTACCCTATAATGCGTATTTAACGGCGAGCAAAAATTAGGGCACTTTCCCTAAATCTGCGGTGTGTGTGTGTGTGTGTGTGTGTGTGTGTGTGTGTGTGTGTGTGTGTGTCATTAAGGCTCACAAAAGTACACATTTTATTAGAAGTATGTGATAAAGTAGCCACCAGGGTCAAGAAGAGGCTATACCAGGTTTAACTTCTGGTCTTTCTTCAACACAATAATCCTTAAAAATAATCGTACAATAAAACACGAACCAAAAACACACACATTATACCTCGGGAAAAAAGCTCAAAACAGAATAAACCTTAAATCAGGAATTCTGTGGAGCTAAAAAAATATATATATATTTGGTAAGGGACCAAAAGAAAAAATATGTATCCCCAAATTCCCCGAGAATATATATGAAAAAAAGGCAATATTTCTATAAAAAAAAAAAATAGTTTCAATTGTTCTCACCTAAAAGAAAAATCTAATTACGTCAATGTTTCTTTCTCAATAAATAAATAAATAAATAAATAAAAAGAAGTGGCTTCAAATTCTTAAAATAAGGCTTTAAAAATAAAAGAAAGGATTTTTATTTTCGGGAACAATTTCGAAACGCACAATGGTTAAAATTCGCTTCACTTTTCACCTCCGCATTTTAAAACTATTACGCTTTTGTGTGTGTGTGTGTGTGTGTGTGTGTGTGTGTGTGTAATAGTATTTGTTCGGTTAAAGATGTAAACAAAACATGATTATTTGAGGATGATGATGAACCTGTACTATTCTTGTTTACTCTTTATCCTGACACGTAAACAAGACCATGAGCCAAGCGAGGACAATGACCTCAGTTCTGAACCAACGCATCTGACGCACTCCTTAGTCTGTACCAACGCATCTGACGCACTCCTTAGTCTGAACAAACGCATCTGACGCACTCCTTAGTCTGAACCAACGCCTCTGACGCACTCCTTAGTCTGAACCAACGCATCTGACGCACTCCTTAGTCTGTACCAACGCATCTGACGCACTCCTTAGTCTGAACAAACGCATCTGACGCACTCCTTAGTCTGAACCAACGCCTCTGACGCACTCCTTAGTCTGAACCAACGCATCTGACGCACTCCTTAGTCAATATACCAACGCACCTGACGCACCGTTTCACACCGGATGTGATGCTAGCTGTATATACTGTATATGCTGCGGATTTTCGGTCGCGGTGCTTTCTATTTGAGTGTTCACACCAGATAATATGCGAGCCATGTACAGTATTTCGAGAGACAATCTCAGTATCGTTGCATCAGTCTACTCTAGAGGAAGGCAGTGCACAGTGGTTTTATGAGGAGGAGGAGGAGGAGGAGGAGGAGGAAATTTACTGTTGACTCGAGGAATGTCTGAGAAAAGACAAAAGAAGTGGGTACATGAAACACACGTGAACAGACCAAACTCTGGCGAATACCACAGTCTTGTGCAGGAGGTTTCAGTTGATGAAGAAAAATTTAGACAATATTTCAGATTGTCCCAGGCTCGATTAAATGAAGGTCTATTAATAATTGAAAAGGATATCAAGAAATAAGATACAAACTACAGGCAGTCTATAAGCCCCAAGGAAAGGCTGTACTGAAGCTGGGCGCTAGCTGCCTTCTCTCTCACCTGTCAGTCCCAGACTGCCAAAACGCTCTAGTGCGCATGAGTGATGAAGCCACGCCAAGAAAAATCGCGGAGGAGGCGATCTCTGGATGGTACATATATGACGTGTGTGATGTCGGATATATACCATCGCATCCGGTATGAACAGCCTCGTTGAAAAAAAAAAAGCAATTCAAAGCCACGTAATTTTCATCCACAGCGTAGCTAACATCGCATCCGGTGTGAAACGGCCGCACTCTGTAGCAGCGTACAGTGTGTGATGTGCCCCATTCACCTTGTACCAGCACATGTAGTTCACTCATTCCGTAAACAGAACATGAATGGCCCACACGATGCAAAAAATCTAATAACAGACAAATCTTTGAAAACCAGACAAAAAGTGACTTCCTTTAACCACAGATTGAATATCAGGGGTCGAACCGAAGTCTTGATAATGCGAGTACCTGCCAGCAACACTGAGATGGTAAAGAAGATCCCATAAAAGTCCACGATTTAATTTGGTACCGGAGATCGAACCCGGGACACCGTAATAAGAGTATTAATCTGTTGTCTATCCCAAGGTAATACTCTACTCAGTGTACCATGTAGAGAGAGAGAGTGATGGACACGGAGCACTATCTCTCCCTGGAACAAATAAATCTCTCTCGCCGATAATCTGTTGTGGCAGCCGACGACGAGGCCTCCAGGGCAGCGTCTACCCACCCCCAGTGATCTGTTTATCTATCTGTGTGCGTGTGTCTGTCTGTCTATTTATCTGTGTGTGTGTGTGTGTGTGTGTGTGTCAGGAATTCAGTTTGTATGAGATCTTGACGTAATAACACACTACATTTTAACGTGTTGCTTATCAAAAGGACTCTTATATTTTTCACGTAATTGTTGAAGCCATTATTATTATTATTATTATTATTATTATTATTATCATCATTATTATTATTATCATTATTATTATTTTATTATTATTATTATAGCACGAATATTATTTCATTATCGTCATTGCTATTTTTAGTATCATTAATATCATTTGTATTATTATTCAGTAACTACAACACCCAACAATGCACGCCAAGTACCGACGCTGTTCAGAGATAGTGAAAACAAATTAAGCCAGATAGTAGTGACTAGTAACGATGTTAGTAAGCTAATAGACAAACTAAAGCCTAATAAGTCACCTGGTCCCGATGAGATATTTGCCAGAGTATTAAAGGAATGTAAGGAAGAGCTTAGTATACCCTTAGCAAAGTTGTTTAACATGTCCTTAAAAACAGGTGTAGTACCAGAATCCTGGAGGATAGCGAATGTAATACCGATTTTCAAGAAGGGGGATAGATCACTATCCTCTAACTACCGCCCAATCAGTCTAACATCAATAGTAGGCAAATTACTGGAAGCAATCATTTCAAACTCTATTCGAAATCACCTGGAGAAGCACCGATTGATCAATGATTCCCAGCATGGCTTCACAAGCGGACGTTCTTGTCTAACTAATTGTCTTGGGTTGCGTTAGGCTTACCCACGCAACCAACTCCAAAGTTTGTTTTACTAGAGATAAGACACCCGGCGAGGCATAACTGGGACATGTATTTTTCAATTAGTGTATGTTAGCCAGCCTTTAGGGGGGGGACAGTGAAACAGTGTTGTACTGTTCATCGCTTCACACCCAAAAACCTCATTTTAAGTAGTGTCCCCTGAGCCATGGGTTAGTTAAGACGTCGTCTCCATCCTCTCCCTCCTGAAAGGGGGCGGGACACCACACCACACAGAGTCCTCCACCGCCACTCCGTCCTGTGAACCGTCGTCGACACGAGACTAAGCGTGTTAACCTAGGTTGTTATCCCCGTGGAAATATCACGTGTGGATGCTTGGTTACGACAAGAGCAATCCAGGCTTGCCTATCAAACCTACAGTAAATGGTTAATTAATTCACGCTTACAGAGTTCTCCTGTACCATTGACAACACAACATACATATATCGTTTCTCACTCCTGATCTTTCTTTTTCATTTTTGTATTTATAGTTCTTTATTATTATTATTATTATTATTATTATTATTATTATTATTATTATTATTATCATTATTACATTTTCGCCCCCCAGTCCCCGATGTGGGTCAGTGACCTGTGCCCGGGTGGGCTAATCCCCGTAAAAAAAAAAAAAAAAAAATTCAGCCCATAAGAGCCCGCACTGATAGATATAAGAACAGCACCATCCCATCTATTGTTAAAATAATAAACAACTCCTGATTTATGTACTGTACAGCCCTGTAAATGTATTCAATGCATATTATATCATTATGTCTAAATCAAATGTAAGTCTGGATATGTTCAGCCACCGGCTGCAACTCTATTAATAAACCGTTTATTATTATTATTATTATTATTAAGATTATTATTATTATTATTATTATTATTACACGCCTACACACACACACACACACACACACACACACACACACCTACACACGCCTACACACACACACACACACACACACATAAAAACACATTCACAGATAAAAAACACATATAAACATAAGCAAAAAAGCACAGACACACACACACACTCACCCATCACTGAGGCACACACGGACGCTGACACACACACACACACACACACACACACACACACACGGACGCTGACACACTAGGGGGAGGTGCACGTTAGTGTCTGTTTAGCGATACGGGTGCAGACATTTGCACTGACCACACAGTATTTCAAATATATTCTTTGTTTGGTTCAATACATAAAGGGTAACAACTGCGTGAGTACAGGAGTGTGAGGCAGTATGTCTGGCCGCATACTTTGTTATTCACATTTGCGTGAGAAGTATTGAAGTACATTGGGTGTTTGGTTCTGTACATGGGAGCTAATATAGTTACTAAGTGCAAAAACACACACAACACAACACCCACAACACAACACCCACAACACAACACAACACCCACAACACAACACAACACCCACAACACAACACCCACAACACAACACCCACAACACAACACAACACCCACAACACACACAACACAACACCCACAACACAACACAACACAACACCCACAACACAACACAACACCACAACACCCACAACACACACAACACAACACCCACAACACAACACAACACCCACAACACCCACAACACACACAACACAACACCCACAACACACACAACACAACACCCACAACACACACAACACAACACCCACAACACACACAACACAACACCCACAACACCCACAACACCCACAACACAACACACACAACACAACACAACACCCACAACACCCACAACACAACACCCACAACACAACACCCACAACACACACAACACAACACCCACAACACAACACCCACAACACACACAACACAACACCCACAACACACACAACACAACACCCACAACACAACACAACACCCACAACACCCACACACACAACACACACACACAACACAACACAACACCCACAACACCCACACACACAACACAACACCCACACCCACACAACACAACACCCACAACACACACAACACAACACCCACAACACACACAACACAACACCCACAACACACACAACACAACACCCACAACACCCACAACACCCACAACACAACACACAACACAACACCCACAACACAACACAACACCCACAACACAACACCCACAACACAACACAACACCCACAACACACACAACACAACACCCACAACACAACACAACACAACACCCACAACACAACACAACACCCACAACACCCACAACACACACAACACAACACCCACAACACAACACAACACCCACAACACCCACAACACACACAACACAACACCCACAACACACACAACACAACACCCACAACACACACAACACAACACCCACAACACACACAACACAACACCCACAACACCCACAACACCCACAACACAACACACACAACACAACACAACACCCACAACACCCACAACACAACACCCACAACACAACACCCACAACACACACAACACAACACCCACAACACAACACCCACAACACACACAACACAACACCCACAACACACACAACACAACACCCACAACACAACACAACACCCACAACACCCACAACACACACAACACAACACCCACAACACAACACAACACCCACAACACCCACAACACACACAACACAACACCCACAACCCACACAACACAACACCCACAACACACACAACACAACACCCACAACACACACAACACAACACCCACAACACCCACAACACCCACAACACAACACACACAACACAACACAACACCCACAACACAACACCCACAACACAACACCCACAACACACACAACACAACACCCACAACACAACACCCAACAACACAACACAACACCCACAACACAACACCCACAACACAACACAACACCCACAACACAACACAACACCCACAACACAACACCCACAACACAACACCCACAACACAACACAACACCCACAACACACACACACAACACCCACAACACAACACAACACAACACCCACAACACAACACAACACCCACAACACCCACAACACACACAACACAACACCCACAACACAACACAACACCCACAACACCCACAACACACACAACACAACACCCACAACACACACAACACAACACCACAACACACACAACACAACACCCACAACACACACAACACAACACCCACAACACCCACAACACAACACACACAACACAACACAACACCCACAACACCCACAACACAACACCCACAACACAACACCCACAACACACACAACACAACACCCACAACACAACACCACAACACACACAACACAACACCCACAACACACACAACACAACACCCACAACACACACAACACCCACAACACCCACAACACACACAACACAACACCACACAACACAACACCCACAACACCCACAACACACACAACACAACACCCACAACCCACACAACACAACACCCACAACACAACACCCACAACACACACAACACAACACCCACAACACCCACAACACCCACAACACAACACACACAACACAACACAACACCCACAACACAACACCCACAACACAACACCCACAACACACACAACACAACACCCACAACACAACACCACAACACACACAACACAACACCCACAACACAACACAACACCCACAACACAACACAACACCCACAACACAACACCCACAACACCACACACAACACCCACAACACAACACCCACAACACACACAACACAACACCCACAACACACACAACACAACACCCACAACACAACACCCACAACACAACACAACACCCACAACACAACACAACACCCACAACACAACACCCACAACACACACAACACAACACCCACAACACACACAACACAACACCCACAACACAACACCCACAACACAACACAACACCCACAACACCCACAACACAACACAACACCCACAACACACCACAACACCCACAACACAACACCCACAACACAACACAACACCCACAACACCCACAACACAACACCCACAACACAACACAACACCCACAACACAACACCCACAACACCCACAACACAACACAACACAACACCCACAGCCTCACAATAAACTATCACCATGACTGTGTAGGTCTTTGTGTCACCCAACATCACAGAGACCTGGGTGAACACATACTCACTTCCTGCTGGCTGTAGACCTCAACAGTGAGACAGAAATGAATGAAGAGGATTTGGAAGCTCTGGCCTGAAGCCTTCGTTGAAAATAGACATACCGGTGGGTGATGTATGTAAAAACACTTACAATGACACAAAATATACATATACATACACATATACATATACATCTACAGTCAATTAAACTCTTCTATGTTCAGATAAAAACATATCATTATTATCTAGGGAATCTGGTGCCGCCTAGACAGTAGAGGACAGTGGTGGTTCTCAGGCTGTGACCACCCGTATCATAGACCAGGTTAAGCTATCATATTACCAGCTGATGGAGGTCGAGTGGTTATTGCCTGGTGATAGCCCTTGCTGGCATGAGGTGAGATGGGGGGGGGGGGGGCACACCGCCAGTTGTCCAGGATATCACATAATGACGCAAGCATTTAATAATCACGTTTAAGTATCACATAATGACGCAAGCATTTAATAATCACGTTTAAGTATCACATAATGACGCAAGCATTTAATAATCACGTGTAAGTATCACATAATGACGCATGCATTTAATAATCACGTTTAAGTATCACATAATGACGCAAGCATTTAATAATCACGTTTAAGTATCACATAATGACGCAAGCATTTAATAATAACTTTAAAATTGTATAGGAAGTCGAGATGAAAGGATCAAAGAGGTGACGTAATTCTTCTATTCACTGTGCAACATTTTTTTCTTTGTGTTGACTTTGATATGTTTCTTTACTAAGTTAGACATGCTGATTACGAATCTGCCATTGGTTTTGCCAAGCTGTCAATATTTTTTGAAAAATTAACAATATCACACCTTTTCTCAATTTTAATGCAATTTTGGGGTATTTCTGTTAAAAAAACACAGCGATTTCAAATGCTGACTCCTCAACTTCTGAAGAGGGCGAGGATGTTGACTTTATGTAGCAGACTCAACCAACTCTCCACACTTTCCTAATCAGCACGAACTGGATGACTTAGTCAGGGATGTAGGTCTTACCGAGGAAAATGATGAGGTTTTGACATATCGTCTCAAGGAGTGGTATTTACTAGATCCTGGTGGCAAGATTAGTACATACAGGAAAATACATCTAGCTTTTACATCTTTGTTCAAAGTTTTGGAACTCAGTTAGCTGTGGTACTGCTCTGATGTCAATGGTCTTTTTGGCCAAATAGGCATTGAGTACAACCCTGATTGGTATCTGTTTATTGACAGTTCAACAAAAGTCTTAAGGCTGTGTTGCGTCACAATGGGAGTACACTTCCATCAATTCCGGTAGGTCATTCAGTTCACATGAAGGAAGACTATGGAAATGTAAAGATTTTATTGGACAGCCTCAACTATACAAGAAACAATTGGGATGTATGTGGAGACTTGAAGATGATAGGTCTTCTGCTTGGACTACAAGGTGGCTATACCAAGTATTCTTGTTTTCTCTCTATGGGAGAGTAGAGCAGATGACAAACACTATGACAGAAGAGATTGGCATGTCAGAAGCGAATTAACTTCTGGTGCACACAATATATGTAACAATGCTCTTATTCAAAGAGAGAA
The DNA here is from genome assembly GCA_958450375.1 of Homarus gammarus. Lineage (NCBI taxonomy): Eukaryota > Metazoa > Arthropoda > Malacostraca > Decapoda > Nephropidae > Homarus > Homarus gammarus. Next base: position 53,393 of record CAUDMG010001181.1, read on the forward strand.
GATATTGCTGCCGTCACTTCACATAAGCTAGGGCTTGTGAAGCAGTTTATCAAAGCATTAAACCCAGAAAGTAACGCATTTAGACACGTCTGCTTAATGTTCCCAAAATTGTCTGAGGCCAAAGTCAAAGGAGGCATCTTCATTTGACCACAAATTAGGCAGATGTTGACATCTAAAGATTTGGAAGACAAAATGTCAACTATTGAAAAAATGCCTGGCAAGCATTTCGGCTTATAGTACATGGGTTTCTGGGCAACCACAAGTCTGAGAACTACAAAGAGCTGGTGGAAAATGTACTTGTATGTTATAGAGAACTTGGCTGCTGAATGTCATTGAAGTTACACTACTTGCATTCACTCTTGGACTTCTTCAGACCAAACTTGGGACACGTGAGTGAAGAGCATGGTGAACGGTTTCACCGGGACATGGGATGAAGCTATGATGGGTGACTACGTGTGGCGTTTAATTCGAGATGACCCTAAGGAACACAAAAGAAAATGTCGTTCAAGTGTTCATTTTTAGCATAGTTTATTGTTCAATTTCATTAGTAACAAGTGTAGAAAAGAAAAGTGTTGCTTGATCATGTTTTATGCTTTCAATATAATATAAAATTGTGTTCTCGTTTCATTTATTTCATTAGCAAATGTGATGTATATCAACATTTCACCTTCTGATTTCTGGTTAAATTTCGGAGATGATAAAATATTAATTGCTAATTTTTGATAAAACTATTGATGCTGTAAAAAAAATAAAGTCTTTTTGGAATCATCGTACTCGAAAACATATAAACAGTTAAAAATTCAGATAAACACAAATTTCCCTAAAATTTGTTGCACAGTGATCTATGGTTAACATGTAGAACGAGTTATTAAACCATTGCCTCGGTGTCAGTGTTGTAACGCCACACTTTAAAAGAAAACATTAAAAGATATATATATTACCTGTCGTTAACTAATATATTACCTGAAGGAAGGAAGAAATCGGTGGGAAAAAAATATCAAGGCATCACTCAAACATCCACAAATCATATTTTATAAAGTTTATCTATAACAAGAAAAAAAATCAACTTATCTCGTATTGAAAATTTAATTCAAGGGAAATTTAACCACTCACCTCGAGGCATGAAAACGTTTAAAAAAAAAAGTGCTCAAACTTACCTTTTTATGATGATGATGATGATGATAATGATGAAACTTGTTGAATATCTTGTTCACTTGATAAAGACTGAACCATTAACCTCTTGGCGACACTATTTAATCACATTTTCCATATAAAAATCTCTCCACTTCCTTGTACAGTATTTTCTTATTATTTCTTCACCTTTATAACCTATCAAAGTTATGACCATACACCGAGTGATTAATTGACTCACATTACACTGGAGTATGATGTTAATTGGCCTCAGACTTATTGACGTTGTCTTCCGTAGTTAAGTTTTCCAACGAGAGAGAGATCTGTCAGAAGATAGAAATAATTATGAGATGAAGAAACACACATGAAACACAACAACACTCCCACCCCTGTAAAACTGTTTTTCTCACTTATTAGTTTTTATCTGTTTATTTGAATGTCTGAGTTTTTTTCTATTTCTCTGTTTGAATTTATCACAGATCGTTCTATGAGAGAGAGAGAGAGAGAGAGAGAGAGAGAGAGAGAGAGAGAGAGAGAGAGAGAGAGAGAGTACAGGAATTACCAAATAAATAAACAACACAACAACACTACTACAATAGTTATGCAGCAACACCAACACCAACACCAACACCAACACCAGCCTCTTACCTAACCACTCGTCTACACACAAAACTAATGTGGGTTGAAGCTACGCCATAACCCAAAGAATCTCTCACAATAACACTGTCTTAATTTGCTACCTCTTGCGTGTGTTGCAGTCTAAATGTATATACTGTATGTAACACAATACCCGGGGTCTTTAATTTAAGTGTATATATGTAACTCAACAGCTGGGAGTCATTAATTTAAGTCTATATATATTTACCTCAACAGCTGGGGTCTTTAAATACCCTTAACTAAGCCTTAAGTTCCACACGAGAGAACAAGTTTCCTAAGGTATAAAAACTAGTCTTTATTGTGAACACTGATATTACTACGCATTGACACACTCCAAATATTATGATCTCAAATATTCCTGATTAGTAAGACAATACACCATCAATTACTGAAAGAAAGAGAGGGGGGGGTAGAATGCAAACTATAGGAACTCCACTATGCACTGCTTACCAAAGAATATGTATGTATGTATGTATGCATATATGTATGTATGTATGTATGTATGTATGTATGTATTAACAATTCTAACTCTTCTTACAATAGATCAAATAAAACAAAAAATAATAGTCATAGTTTTCATTTATACATATACCTGAAATTTTAACCCAGAGTCAATGAACGTAAGATACAGGTGGTCACTACTACTACCCTAAAGCCCACACAGGTGAATATAAGCCAGGAGTAACGTGGGAGTTAGTGGGAGTGTTTATATCTTATTATAATTCTTATGTGTTGTATGTATGTGTGTCAAGTGTAGTTGGGATAGAGCCAGCTGGAGACTCGTACAAACAAATAACAACACAACCACAACAACTCAACCAAAACAACAACACAACCACAACAACAACAACACAAACATAAAAAGCAACCACAATAAGAACACAACCACAACATGACGACAACAACATAACCACAACAACAACCACAACAAAAACACAACAACAACAAAAACAACAACAACAACACAACCACAACAAGAACAAATGGGTCTTCTCGACTCTACAACCCATCACCGCTGCCTGGATTATGGGGAACACTGAACTGATTCACGGATTATGGGGAACACTGAACTGAATAAAAGAAAAAAAAATAGCTACAATTATCAGGAAATTAACCCCTTGAGTACGATGACATAACCCCTTGAGTACGATGACATAACCCCTTGAGTACGATGACATAACCCCTTGAGTACGATGACAACCCCTTGAGTACGATGACATAACCCTTGAGTACGATGACAACCCCTTGAGTACGATGACATAACCCCTTGAGTACGATGACATAACCCCTTGAGTACGATGACATAACCCCTTGAGTACGATGACAACCGCTTGAGCATAATAACACAACCATTAAATCATCAAGTCATTATACTCAAGGGGCTAACTCATCCTCGTCCTCAAGAAGTTTACTCATCGTCCTCAAGAGGTTAAGTCATCGTACTCAAGAAGGTTAAACGCTAGTACACACACATTCAGGGTTTTAAAAAATCCCAGGGGTTTAGTTCACATACATCAAGAAACACCTCACTGATTCACCTAAAGTATTGCGTTTATTCACAATAGCAGGGAACACTGATATAATTACACACACGATAGCTAACGTTACACTAGTTTCCATGTCCTAGAGGTACCACGTCTCTTGAAAGTTTACACACACGATAGCTAATAGTACGCTAGTTCACATAACCCAAGAACATCAAGCCCCTTCAGGGTATTGGGAGAACGTCAGTCTTGTTCACATACACTACGGAACACCACACTGGGTCACTGGTATCTTCGTGCTCCTCCCTGGAAAATATCTAACAGGCTTGGGGGTCCGCTGGGTCTATCTATATACAGTACACATAGTTGCCTCAGTTTCGTGTTTTAAAGTGTTTGAAGTGTCTTAGAATGTCATTGATAAATCAGAAGACAGTTTTCATGACTTTCTATAAAACGTGTCAATGTTTCACACACTTTAGTTCTGGTTTCTTGCTGGACAACACTTGGAACGACACCATAAGATTCAGACGCAAATGTTATTGTTGAGTTTCAGTCGACGAGGGGCAAGAAAATCTCAGATAGAGTTTTTATGCAAGTGGATTATTTTTCAGTTGTCGTTAAAGCAGCACAAATAATGCAGAAGATTCACCTCCAATCTTAATTAATCTGGTCCATGTGAAACGACATAAGAAAAGATTGGAAAAGATTCAAACAAACGTGGAATTTTTCTAAGTGGTGTTCCTGCTCCAGACTCCGAGGCAATCAGTGCTAGTGTGACCCCGGAGGAAAGATCCAGTCTAACAAACTCTGGATAACCCTCTTCCTCCTCCTCCTCCTCCTCGTCGTCGTCGTCCACTTCACATTCCTCCGTATATCCGTCTTTGTTTGAGTGGAAAAAAAAAAAAAAAAAAAAGAGCGACCTGCTTTTGTCTCAAGAGTCGTAGGTATGTGTTCCCCCTAGGAGGCTAAGTCGAGGGTTGACCGTAACACTTGAGTTTGTGGCACTATAGCTGAGGAAGAGTGCCACTCCAAAATGCCTAAAGAACTGTTCATCACGATACGCGGTGCCATTTATGTGTTTTGACCACTTCACACCGCCGATAACACGGAGATGACCCAAGAGCCCTGCACGGGGACTTATCTCTGAATGACTTACGGGAAAATACACTGCTTGATTTGGAGTTAATTTCCACGACCAGCGGGGGTGATGGAGACAGCCTAGAGCGAGCGTGAGTGTTGGTGGACACGGGTGAGAATAGACTCGGCACTTGGTTGTAGTGGCACTGAGCGGCACCCTGGCGGCAGTGAATGCCCGTGGGAGGGTTGGTTGGGGGACAGGGAGGATAGGGGGTGGGGAGGAGAGGTGGAGGGCCAAGGGAGAGCGTGGTACTGGGGGAAGGGAGTAGGGGGTACACACAACACTGGTGGTACTGCCAACTACGGTAACATCCTAACTTTTGTGCGTTGTGAGAAGCCATGAGGGTAGGAGTGAAGTATACTGGCAGGTGTCTAATCTATCTCTCTCTCTCTAGTGTTTATACAGAACTACCTCAACCCTAAACCCCTCTCTTTCACATTAAGGAATACTAATACAACATTCATTTAATACACATACACAGTACATGACAAGCCTATATAACACATACCGACATACCTCACATTACTATCGTACCAACAGGCCCCCTGAGTACCCCAGCCAGTCTATCCCACGCTGCGATAGGCTGACTACCTGACGCAATTAACGGAGGTGTTGGAGCTGCCTTGAGAGTCTCTGATAGATGGCCCGACAACCAAGATGATGCCTCTTATGTATGGGGGGGTGGTCATTGTAGGGAGAGGGAGGGAGGTAAGGAGGGTGTTGAGGCCAGAAAGGGGAATGAGAACGATGATAAAAATAAGGAAAGGTAGGATAGTGAATAGAGAAAGTGGGAACAAGAGAGGTGGTGATAAGGAAAAATAGAGAGAGGTGAGAATAGAAAGGAGAAAAAGAAGAACAAGAATCGGGTGAAAGAAAGAAGTACTAGAATAGGGAGCAGCAAAGAAAACTGATCGAGAATAGGGAAGGGGTGAGAAAGAGGGATGATATCAGGGGAGGAGAGGGGAGGGGGAGGGGGGAGAGAAGGCATGATAGTCCTTGGCACTGGGTGAGGGGAGGAAAGGATTAAAAGAGGAGAAGTGTGTAGCAGTTATCTGGGAGTGTGGTGATAAAGGAGAAGAGAAGGGAGGGAGAAAAGGTGGAGAGGAGGGGGAAGCAGTGGAAGTAAGGGGAGAAGAGAAGGGAGGAGGAAGAGGTGGAGAAGAGAGGAGGGGGAAGCAGTGGAAGTAAGGGGAGAAGAGAAGGGAGGAGGAAGAGGTGGAGAGGAGAGAAGGGGGAAGCAGTGGAAGTAAGGGGAGAAGAGAAGGGAGGAGGAAGAGGTGGAGAGGAGAGGAGGGGGAAGCAGTGGAAGTAAGAGGAGAAGAGAAGGGAGGAGGAAGAGGTGGAGAGGAGAGAAGGGAGAAGAAGTGGAAGTAAAGGGAGAAGAGGGAGGAGGAAGAGGTGAGAAAGGTAACTGTGTTGTAGTTTTTAAAGGAGTTCATACTGTACACACACACACACACACACACACACACACACACACACACACACACACGAACAAATATACACAGGAAGCATACAAATACCTGTGCTTGATTGAACACAAATACCTGCCTTTGAATATTAATTAAACCTCCCCCACAACAAAATTAATAATCCCTGAGTAGTATCAATAACGCCAATAAAAGAAGAAAAAATACTACCTCTAATTAATTTGTATATTTTTCTTAATTAGTAAATATTATAATGCAAAAAAATAATGACGACAAATAAATTAAATTACAAGTTTTTTTACGGTTCGTCAGAGATCTGTTGAGGACAATACCTTAAAGAGTAGAGTCCAGGGGAGTGACGGAGTGAGTGAGGGAGAGGGTGAGGGAGTGACGGAGGGAGAGGGTGAGGGAGTGACGGAGTGAGTGAGGAAGAGGGTGACGGAGTGACGGAGTGAGTGAGGGAGAGGGTGAGGGAGTGACGGAGGGAGAGGGTGAGGGAGTGACGGAGTGAGTGAGGGAGAGGGTGAGGGAGTGACGGAGTGAGTGAGGGAGAGGGTGAGGGAGTGACGGAGGGAGAGGGTGAGGGAGTGACGGAGGGAGTGAGGAAGAGGGTGACGGAGTGACGGAGTGAGTGAGGGAGAGGGTGAGGGAGTGACGGAGTGAGAGGGTGAGGGAGTGACGGAGTGAGTGAGGAAGAGGGTGACGGAGTGACGGAGTGAGTGAGGGAGAGGGTGAGGGAGTGACGGAGTGAGTGAGGGAGAGGGTGAGGGAGTGACGGAGTGAGTGAGGGAGAGGGTAGGGAGTGACGGAGTGAGTGAGGGAGAGGGTGAGGGAGTGACGGAGTGAGTGAGGGAGAGGGTAGGGAGTGACGGAGTGAGTGAGGGAGTGGGTGGGGGAGAGGGGTAGAAGGGTACGGGATAAGGGGTAAGGGTAAGGAAGGTAGAGGTAGAGGTAGAGGTAGGAGGGTAAAGGAGGCACTCTCCTGTGGTAAATAAATATAGCATCACCCCCCCCCCCCACCCAAACCTAGCAATAAGCAGGTAAACACGGTAATAAAGGACTAATTATGACTAGTTATTTCATACTCTGAACACAGAATTTATATAACACTGAGAATTAAACTCTCCCGGTCCTTCAAATCTCCCTGACACGATTCTGAACCCAACTGATGCAATCTACGTTCTTCCCATCATCTTTGTTGTTAACTTGTGTGAACACCTGATAAACACACTTATTCAACTTGGAACGAATATCTATTAGCTATAAATACTTTTCTTTTAATTTATTCATAAAATATCTGGCGAGGAAGATTTTAGCAACAACCACAAAAACATCCCCCTTAAAAAATAAATCTGAACCCATCTTCAAAACATATAAGACTAAATTTATTCTCTCCAACGAAAAACAAAAATTAACTCGACTACGTTAAACTGTCTAATGCATGAAACGCCAGTCCAGTCATGCAAAGTTCTCCTCATGCGCCTTTTATACCAGCCCCATGTATGACCCCGTGGCCAATTAGTGCGTGTAAAGCCCCACCTGTTGGTCAATGTCTGCTGGTGAATAAGATGAGATTTGTCACGGGCCCCAGAGAAAAGATTTTGCTGTCGTTAGTAAGTTTTGTAAACACGTCAGTTCCTTTGGGAGGAGAGAGAGAGAGAGAGAGAGAGAGAGAGAGAGAGAGAGAGAGAGACTTCCTACCATCGGCTTATCTTAACAAGAGGTCGTGTCAACCACCCTCACGGTCCCAGATGATCTTGTGTTAAAACTATACCGCCCTAACCTTTTAACGGCACACACACACACACACACACACACACACACACACACACACACACCTTTTCTGGACCATTGACTGAGGACATAACATCATTACCACCTTATGAGGTACGGTATTCCCAGGTAACTGCAGTACAATGACACATCTATTCAACGGACTTTATGTGAGAAGTTTGTCCGTTAGATCGAAGTCCGTTAACTATAAATCCTCCCTTTAACGGACTATATGTAAGAGGTTAGTCCGTTAGATCAAAGTCCGTTAAACATAAAACCTCCCTTTAACGGACTATATGAGAGAGGTTATTCCGTTAAATCGAAGTCCGTTAACTATAAAACCTCCCTTTAACGGACTATATGTAAGAGGTTAGTCCGTTAGATCGAAGTCCGTTAAACATAAAACCTCCCTTTAACGGACTATATGAGAGAGGTTATTCCGTTAAATCGAAGTCCGTTAACTATAAAACCTCCCTTTAACGGACTTTATGTAAGAGGTTATTCCGTTAAATCGAGGTCTGTTAACTATAAAACCTCCCTTTAACGGACTTTATGTAAGAGGTTATTCCGTTAAATCGAGGTCCGTTAACTATAAAACCTCCCTTTAACGGACTATATGAGAGAGATTAGTCAGTTAAATCGAGGTCCGTTATATGAGGGGTTTACTGTTGTCCCATTATCACCAGTGTTATAATATCAACAACAACAGGACTTTTAACCAATGGCCTCTCTACTTGCCTTCCACCTAACTCAATATTACGGTATTATTTACAACACATCTGGAATTATCCAACTTAATACCCGGTTTACGAGATATATATTTATAAACTATGTGTATGTAACTCTAGACGCAGACAAAAAAATCGACCTAAGAAATGCAGGTTGGAAACTAGAGTGAAAATTATAAAAATAAAATAAAATAATTCCCTTAAAAAACACCAAAAATCCCCTAAAAAAAAATATTGCAGTTCCAGGTTAGAAATAATTTATGTCAACACAGCTACATATAGTACACAAACAAAGTCACTTCCATTATTTCCACAGTCGATGAACTAAAACAAAGATATCAACAACATAGGCACATATTCCCCCCCCCTACCCCCTCCCCTTCCCCCCTCCCCTTCCCCCCTCCCCCCTCCCCTTCCCCCCCCCCCCTCCGTGATGTCCACAAATGGTATTCTTTTTTTAGTTGACGATAAAAGATACGTGTTTGTACATTTTTTTTGGTCAACGCAACATGTAATTAGTAAAATGTTTCTGTGTACGAGAATTTTATAATAATCTTTTACACACGCCCACACACACACACACCCACATGCTCTCTCTCTCTCTCTCTCTCTCTCTCTCTCTCTCTCTCTCTCTCTCTCTCTCAGAATCTCAACTTACCACATAAATTGCCTTCGTCTTGCAACCTACCACCACCACCACGACCACCACGACCAGTATAATAGACACCACCATGACCAGGATGATAGAGGTAGGTCATACGTACACG
>CAUDMG010001181.1:65000-80000 GCA_958450375.1 Homarus gammarus
GAAAGAACATGACGATTTAAGGACTGGGTATTCTGACATACCTGTTGCCTCTCTCTCTCTCTCTCTCTCTCTCTCTCTCTCTCTTATCATCGTTCCACCTCTCCTCCCTCGTTTGGCAAAGACCCATACTCCCCCCCCCCCTCCCCCCCGCCTGTCATTGACCTACTGGTGTGACCTCCATGTATCTGGGGCAATAAGAGATGACGGCTAAAGGTCTGACTCGGGGATGTCGTGTATAGGGGGGGTGGGGTAAAGGGTGGAGAGGTGGGAAAAGGGAAGGGGGAAAGGGGAAGGTTAAGGGGTAGGGGAAAGGGAGAGGGATTAAGGAGTAGGGGAGAGGAGAGGTGGAAGTGAGAGGGGTTAAGGGGTGGGGGAAGGGAGAGGGGTTAAGGGGTGGGGATGAGGGATGGGGAGAGGGAAAGGGAAGGGGGGAGGGGAGGAACATGGGAGATTTGCCAAGCAGGTGGAATATGAATAGAAATAAGAGGAGAAATGATGAGAGATACAAGTGTGTGTGTGTGTGTGTGTGTGTGTGTGTGTGTGTGTGTGTGTGTGTGTGTGTGTGTGTGAGTAATAACGAGAGAGGGGCAGCTATAGTGGGAGAGAGAAGGGCAGCTATAGTGAGAGAGAAGGGCAGCTATAGTGAGAGCGAGACAGACACACTGCCAGCTATACCCCGGGGACGTGGTGGGTCATATATCAGTGTTTAAAGCGCAACATAAATACAAACTGTGCTAACTCTTGACAGTACACAACCATTGTTTACGAACAACCAGAGTAAATATAATGGTCCAGTGCTTCTGACTCGGAGTTTCTGGTGGCGGCGACCTCCTGCTTTATATATTTTTAGCATAGCGAGTAATAATGATACTACTATTACTAATACAACTACTACTACTACTAATAATAATAATAATAATAATGAAACTAAAACATCAATAATTATAAAATCAAGAACAACAACAATAATAATAATAATAATAATAATAATAATAATAATAATTAATACTAATATATAATCGATACTTAAAGGCACCATTAAAAAAATAGTGTACCTGATAAGTCCTGGTAAATAACGCAACACTTAAGGTCTCTGTCGAGGCAGATATTTAATATTAATGCCTCGTGTGACGTCGTAAGTTATCAGGAAAGGTCGGATCTCTGTGCCGGGGTTCATATTTTCTAATTTATTTGGGGAGTTTTACGATATTTGGGGGCAGAAAAAATATACCCATAATGCCACACCAGAAACGTACCTGGAGATGTCCTTTGGGAATACTGTGGTTGAGGATATACATATACATAATTATACAGTTCAGTATACATATTTATCCCAGAGACAGGTGGAGGAGGACTGGCGTTGTGTTTTGCAGTGAGTGTAAACCCCGGCGGTGGAGAGATACATTCATTATCCAGAGTGCAGATCAGGTCATCCCCCACGGCCTGCCCCAGTTCCCCCTCCCTTGACCTCTTTCCCTTCCACACCAACCCCCCCCCCCCCCCACACCCACCACCACCACCTCCCCCAGTTCCCCCTCCCTCGACCTCTCCCCCCCACACCTACCCCCCCATACCACCGCGGCCTCCCCCAGTTCCCCCTCCCTCGACGTCTCCCCCCCCCATACCACCACCACCTCCCCAGTTCCCCCTCCCTCGACCTCTTTCCCTTACTGTTCCACACTTACCCCCATCACCACCTCCCCCTTCCATCTCTCTTGATTCCATTCCTATCTGTGTTCTATCCTACCCTCCATAGGTCTCTCTATATTCCTCTTCCTCCTCCTCTCCTTCCTCCCTTGTCTTCCTCTTCCCGTATACCTCACTCTTCCTCCACTCCTCCCTACCCCCCCCCCCCAATAAGCCACTCATCACCTGCCAATACAACACCATCCATCCAACACCAATCAAATTACCACCGAAATTTCTCCAGACCAATCACCTCTCAATTTCCCCTTCTGGTGTCACCTAACTGGGTCTTGGACGCTCTTAGTAGGCGGCAGAGTTTAGATGATCACTGAGGAAGAATCTGAGACGCGTAAGGTTCTGGAGGGTGGCCATACGATTGATCTTTGTCACCTACTTTTTCGTTCACTTGAATCTCTCCCCTCCCCTCCCTTCCCCTACTTGAATCTCCCCCTCCCCTTCTCGCCCCTCTCTTCCCACACTTGAATCTACCTCCCCTATTCCGAACCCACATACCTTCCCCCCCTGACGCTATCCACCGCTGGAGAGAGAGAGAGAGAGAGAGAGAGAGAGAGAGAGAGAGAGAGAGAGAGAGAGAGAGGTGAGTGTGACCGTACACGTGTACCCAGAGAGCCAGGCCAACCGGTACTTCTAAGAAAAAAACCAACGTTATCTACTATATAAACAACAGCCAAGTCCATTACAGCTCGACTACTTAGTTTATTCTCACGTGTGAACAACAATACTACACCTGTATTTAACTCTCTGTTTTGAGTCATGGTGCTGGGAATACAACCATAACATTATATTATATCAAGGTTTGGTTTGGTTAGGTTAGGTTAGGTTTGGTTTGGTTAGGTTAGGTTTGGTTTGGTTAGATTAGGTTTGGTTAGGTTTGGTTTGGTTAGGTTAGGTTAGGTTAGGTTAGGTTAGGTTAGGTTTGGTTTGGTTAGATTAGGTTTGGTTAGGTTTGGTTTGGTTAGGTTTGGTTAGGTTAGGTTAGGTTAGGTTAGGTTAGGTTAGGTTTGGTTTGGTTAGGTTAGGTTAGGTTAGGTTAGGTTTGTTAGGTTAGTTTGTTTGGTTAGGTTTGGTTTGGTTTGGTTAGGTTAGGTTTGGTTAGGTTAGGTTAGGTTAGGTTAGGTTTGGTTTGGTTAGGTTAGGTTAGGTTAGGTTAGGTTAGGTTTGGTTAGGTTAGGTTAGGTTAGGTTAGGTTAGGTTGAGGGCTGTCACAAAATATTGACCTTATTTGTACTTCTCGTGATTGTCTTGACCATAAGCTGTTCCTGTGTGTGAGTAAATTATTCTTCCTGGTTGTTTCTTCTCTGGTAGTTAATGTTTCTCTGTGTCTTCATCCATTCCGTGCGTAAGAGGAAGAAAGACAGTGAACGGAAGGAGAGTAAAGACAGTGGATAAAGATAATAAAGATAATGGCAAGAGTAAACACAGATAGCAAATAAGGATAACAGATATATTAAGATTATAAATAGATCTTTAATAGATAGATAGATAGATAGATAGATAGATAGATAGACATAATAGAATAAAGATTGCACAGAGAGAGAGAGAGAGAGAGAGAGAATAGTGAAGCGACAGAGAGAGAGAGAGAGAGAGAGAGAGAGAGAGAGTGAAAAGGATAATTAAAGATGAAGTGATAGAGAGGGAGATGGAGAAAGGAGACAGAGAAAGGACGTAAGAGAGGTATAAAGAAAGGGTGATAAGAGACACGATAAGAGAAATGAAGGAAAACGGTGAGAGTAATGGCCCCTCTCAATATACTTTCTTTTATACTTTTGATGTATTATAGAAAGTTTGTGTTATACTTTCTAATGTACTTTTACGTATATTAGAAAGTTTGTGTTATACTTTCTAATGTACTTTTACGTATATTAGAAAGTTTGTGTTATACTTTCTAATGTACTTTTACGTATATTAGAAAGTTTCTGTTATACTTTCTAATGTGCTTTTGATGTATAATAGAAAGTTAGTGCTATATTTTCAGATATCCGTTTGATCTTTAATAGCAGATTTACGCTATACTATTATGATATCAACCACATTTATAGAGGTTAACGAGATACTACTTAGACTAGTAAAAATAATAGCCAGTTACTTTTGATTTTGTCCTCTTTACTTCGGATCATAATTTCCTATTATCCGGAGTCGTCTCAGGGCAATTTCGACGCAATAAAAGCCATCATTTATTGTAGTAGCTTAAATGAACCAAGTTGAGGCATTTTCACATCTTCAACTTAAGAAAGAATTTAAAGTATCTGTTTGTTTGTTTGTTTGTTTGTGTTTGTTTGTTTGTTTGTTTGTGTGTTTGTGTTTGTTTGTGTGTGTGTGTTCGTTTGTTTGTGTGTTTGTGTTTGTTTGTGTGTTTGTTTGTGTGTTTGTATCATTATGTTGTAGCTTAAGGGGGGGGGGGGGGTAACGACGTATGGATCTTTGAGAATCTGATTGGCTGCTCTCTCTCTCTCTCTCTCTCTCTCTCTCTCTCTCTCTCTCTCTCTCTCTCTCTATAAGGACGACACATTCCAAGGAGCAGTGCACAACAGGGTGACAATAACCAGCTAAGGACGACACACTCAACGACTATACCACCCCCTGCCTAGTATTATTATTATTATTATCATTAACATCATTACTACTATTAAAATTAGAAACATTATCACTACACAGTAAACACTATCAATATAACCAGCACATACCATAACACTTAACCTAACCTAACCTAACCAGCACAGACACAACCTACCTAACCAGCACATACCAAACACTTACTACCTACCTAACCTAACGCACAGACCACAACACCTACCTACCTAACCTAACCTAACCTAACCAGCACAGAACACAACACCTAACCTAACCTAACCTTACCTAACCAGCACAGACCACCTAACCTAACCTAACCTAACCTAACCAGCACAGACCACAACACCTAACCTAACCTAACCTAACCTTACCTAACCTAACCTAACCTAACCTAACCTAACCAGCACAGACCACAACACCTAACCTAACCTAACCTAACCTAACCTAACCAGCACAGACCACAACACCTAACCTAACCTAACCTAACCTAATCTAACCAGCACAGACCACAACACCTAACCTAACCTAACCTAACCTAATCTAACCAGCACAGACCACAACACCTAACCTAACCTAACCTAACCTTACCTAACCAAACCTAACCTAACCTAACCTAACCTAACCAGCACAGACCACAACACCTAACCTAACCTAACCTTACCTAACCAGCACAGACCACAACACCTAACCTAACCTAACCTAACCTAACCTAACCTAACCAGCACAGACCACAACACCTAACCTAACCTAACCAGCACAGACCACAACACCTAACCTAATCTAACCAGCACAGACCACAAAACCTAACCTAACCAGCACAGACCACAACACCTAACCTAACCTAACCTAACCTAACTACGCCATAACCCTTAATAATAACATAAACATAAGCTTAATGAGGTAAAACAGGACATAAACCCATTTAATAGTTAAGTAATTCCAGGTGGTAAATTCATGGTAATTTCATCTCATCGTTTTGAAATGCAAATCAGTAGGTTTTAATCTCTGCGACTCTCTCATGGTCCACTACACACACTCACGGATCCAGACCTGAGTTTGGTTAGGGTAGATGAGGGTTAGTTAAGTTAGGTTAGGTTAGTGTTAGTTAGGTGAGGTTACGTTAGGTTAAGGACAGGTTTGGTTAATTTAAGTTTAAGTTAAATTAGATCAAACTAGATTCAATTAAGTTATCTGAACTTAAGCTGGGTTTGGAGTCCTGTAATTAGCGTCTCCTACTGCCTGTTCCTTGTCCGTGTGTGTAATTTGTGACAAGAGCTTAATTACCAGGGAGCTCCAAGTGGCCGGGCAAGTGTGTCGAGGAGCAGGTGTAGGGAGGGCGGTGTTGTCATGCAGAGGTGTGTGTGTGTGTGTGTGTGTGTGTGTGTGTGTGTTTCATTTGCAACATCATCCCCACATCACTCACAGAACTTCCCCCCACCAACATAACCTCCCCCCACACGCACAACCTCTCACCCCACCAACACAACCTCCCCCCTCACTCACACAACCTCTCCCACATACACACAACCTCCCCCTCCACCAACACAACCTCCTGCCCCCCCCTCCCACCCACACACGCAACATTCCCGCCTGGCTAGATATATTCAGTACTGCACAAACTGAGGCTCATTTGACTAGGAATCAACGAGGCCAAACATAACACAGTCCAGAATTAATAATAATAATAATAATAATAACAATAATAATAATAATAATACTCACTGATCCAAACTGACGCCTTTATAACGATGACATGAAAAGTCAATTAAATTACAAACACAAATTAAATCACATAACACTAAACAATACAAACAAGTTATAGGTTAAACAAAGACGAGCCACTATGATAAAATATGACAAAAACAACAACAAAATATTACTAAACAAACACACAAATACATTCAAATTGCTTTAAAATGTATAAAATCTATGAGTTTAAATGTTCAATAAAAGTTATATGTACAAATCACAGAAAATATCGCTCATATAACTCACAGGTAATGGCAGACGTCGGCGGGATCTGGGAAAAAAAATACATATATATATATTAATACTTTCATATGGGTGTTATATATGGCTTCCAATATATAGGTGAATAACATCTGGTAATATCTAGGTCTCAATATCTAAGTATAATATCTGGTGAGTAATTGAGAAGCATAACAATGAGTATAATAATTCAAAGGTGTAGTGTGTGGGTAATAACATCACAGGTTAATTATGTATCTCACCACCTGCCTTGCTCAGTCCTGCACGAGGTTCTTCAACAGGCAATAGAGACGAGGACGGAGCAAAGACGAGCTGTTGCAGATGTTTTTGTCCAGTGAAAGTTTAATGTTACCTGCGTCAGTTCTTCATCTTTAGACAATATACAAGTATTACCTTTGTGTCTAAGTTCCCTTCAAGAGCATAACATAACAGATACTACATAACATTAACAACCATTACCATAGAACCATTACAACCACTGAATAATACCATTGTACAACCATTAATCATCACAACAGTACCTTAAACAACCATTAATCATCACAACAGTACCTTAAACAACCATTAATCATCACAACAGTACCTTAAACAACCATTAATCATCACAACAGTACCTTAAACAACCACAATAACCACAGCAGTACCTTAAACAACCATTAATCATCACAACAGTACCTTAAACAACCACAATAACCACACCAGTACAGAATGATAGTCGGCATCGGTACCAGACAAAACACAGCCTCTGTTTATATTACAAACAAGACAGGTGGTCCAACTCGCCAACAGCTGACTGACCCTCCTCGCCAACAGCTGACTGACCCTCCTCGCCAACAGCTGACTGACCCTCCTCGCCAACAGCTGACTGACCTTCCTCGCCAACAGCTGACTGACCCTCCTCGCCAACAGCTGACTGACCCCCTCGCCAACAGCTGACTGACCCCCTCGCCAACAGCTGACTGACCCTCCTCGCCAACAGCTGACTGCCCCCCCTCGCCAACAACTGACTGACCCTCCTCGCCAACAGCTGACTGCCTCCCCTCGCCAATAACTGACTGACCCTCCTCGCCAACAGCTGACTGACCCCCTCGCCAACAGCTGACTGCCTCCCCTACGCCAACAGGTGATAACACCCCCTGGCCTATGTTCACCCCACCATCTCTAAGGCTCTGACACCTCCTTCAACCTGTCAGACGAGGACTCACTCAAAACAGTTACGGTTGATAATGACAATAAATGGGAGAGGAAACAGAAGCAGTTTTTCCTCCTCCTCACAGATGCTAACAAAGAGAGGAAAGACCTAGGTAAGCAGCTTGCCATTAAGGACTACTTATGTGTGTATATTTATAAACTTACTCGTCTTGTCTCTCTATATATTTTTTACACTCACACACACACACATACACACACAACGCATCCATCAGTAAGTCAGTAAGATAAGGCGTTCATAATTGTCATCACTGAACAGATCGAGACAGAGTTTTCTCACCTTGACAGAATAGTGAACGTACTGTAGTCTACTAACCAGATGGCGCCTCTTGTTGCCCGTATTTTCAAGGCAACAACAACAACAACAACAACAACTACAACAACAACAACAATAACAAAAACAACACTGCACCTATTCTATGTCCTATTTTTTGTGGACCACTTTTGTTTTCTCTCATGGCTCACTGAGAGAACGTGACTGGGTAAAGTAAGATCTTGTGGTGGTGATGGTGGTGGTGGTGACGGTGGTGGCGGTGGTGGTGACGGTGGTGGTGGTGGTGGTGACGGTGGTGGTGGTGGTGGTGGTGGTGACGGTGGTGGTGGTGGTGGTGACGGTGGTGGTGGTGGTGGTGACGGTGGTGGTGGTGGTGGTGGTGGTGACGGTGGTGGTGGTGGTGGTGGTGGTGGGTGGTGACGGTGGTGGTGGTGGTGGTGACGGTGGTGACGGTGGTGGTGGTGGTGGTGGTGACGGTGGTGGTGGTGGTGGTGGTGGTAACGGTGGTGGTGGTGGCGGTGGTGGTGGTGACGGTGGTGGCGGTGGTGGTGACGGTGGTGGTGGTGGTGGTGGTGGTGGTGACGGTGGTGGTGGTGGTGGTGGTGGCGGTGGTGGTGGTGACGGTGGTGGAGGTGGTGGTGACGGTGGTGGCGGTGGTGGTGACGGTGGTGGTGGTGGTGGTGGTGGTGGTGGTGGTGGTGGTGGTGGTGGTGACGGTGGTGGTGGTGGTGGTGACGGTGGTGGTGGTGGTGACGGTGGTGACGGTGGTTGTGGTGGTGGTGACGGTGGTGGTGGTGGTGGTGGTGGCGGTGGCGGTGGTGACGGTGGTGGCGGTGGTGGTGACGGTGGTGGTGGTGGTGACGGTGGTGGTGGTGGCGGTGACGGTGGTGGTGGTGGTGGTGACGGTGGTGGCGGTGGTGGTGACGGTGGTGGTGGTGGTGGTGACGGTGGTGGTGGTGGTGGTGGTGGTGACGGTGGTGGTGACGGTGGTGGTGGTGGTGGCGGTGGTGGCGGTGGTGGTGACGGTGGTGGTGGTGGTGGTGACGGTGGTGGTGGTGGTGGTGGTGGTGACGGTGGTGGTGGTGGTGGTGGTGACGGTGGTGGTGGTGGTGGTGACGGTGGTGGTGACGGTGGTGGTGGTGGTGGTGACGGTGGTAACGGTGGTGGTGGTGGTGGCGGTAGTGGTGGGAAAAATACGGAAAATAAATAGTTTGGTTAAAAAGTGAGGAAAATTTCTTGGTAAAAAATTGTTTGTGTGGGAAGCAAGGAGCTTTTAGCAGTAAAGTACTTGCTGGTAAAAGTAAAAAAAAAATATATGTTGGCATAAAAGAGTTCTGTTAGTAAAAAAAAAACACGATTAAAAAGAACGTGTTTGTACAAAAGACGTTGGTAAAAAAAAAATATCGACAAAAAACTTTTCTGTGAATTATTTGGACGTAATAAATAACTTCACTTTATTCATTTACTTATTTACTTATTTTATTTTTTATTTTTTGAGCGGGAGGAAGGAACTGAGGCGCGGGCTAATAACAGTAATTTGAAGTTACTCAGGAGATCAATCACGAGTTTCAAATGAATAACAGACAGACAGATGATATATTTTTAGACAGAGACAAATTAACAGAAATATAGACAGAAATATAGAGTAATGGGGCCTATTAGACTGGGGCCTATTAGACTGGGGCCTATTAGATCTGGAGCCTTATTTACTTCGGGCCTTATGACGACTAGGGCACTATTAGAATTTGTTTCTATTGGGTCTGAGGTCCAATAAAGTCAGGGTCTCCCCCCCCCTCCCCCCCCCCAAAAAAATACTTCTTTTAAATGGTCTCCAATGTAAGTTAACCTCCCGCGTAAAAGGTCTCCTAAAGTCTCCTGTATAGGGTAACTTCTAGTCTAAAATGGTCTCCTATGGTCTCCTGCATAAGATAACTTCCTGCCTAAAATGGTCTCCTGCATAAGATAACTTCCTGTCTAAAATGGTCTCCTGTATAAGATAACTTCCTGCCTAAAATGGTCTCCTATGGTCACCTGTATAAGATAACTTCCTGTCTAAAATGACCTCCTACCTAACTTGGTCTCCACCTCCTATCATCATAGCTTCCTACAACCTCTCACTGTACACGTGACGACAACCCTGCTACTGATGATACGGAAAATTAATAAAAAAAAATAAAAAAATAAACCAAATCCAAAGGAAAAAATATAACTACACATATTTAATTAAGGAAAAAGTTCAGTTATGGATCATAATGGGAAAAATTATTATGCCAGTCAGGTCCGGCGAATACCATAAATATATTATATCTATAGGAACATTATACTGGGAAACTATATATTATTCTATTATATTATAGAGAGATTTTGTAAACAGTTGCTATCATTCACACTATTACAATAAACATTAAAAGATATATTACTGATATAACGGGTATAATATATAGTGTTGAATATATTACGAAGGTGATATATAATAATCCTCCAAGTGATATAAATAAATGGCCAAATGCCCTTAATAAATTACATGCCAAAAAGAAATTACAAATCACCATTGGAAAAAAAATTCGATATATGAGCACTATATTATAGGAAGAGCCGCTCGCTACATTACATCACACTGCAGTATATCTCTCAGCTGATGTAAAAACACCTTGTTCTATAAAGCCCGTCATTGAGAGGTGAGAATTTATTGACGTAAGCTGAGACCCTCCTTCCGTCCGTCTGTCTGTCTGTCTGTTTGTTTGTGTTGGGAAGGTACACAGGAAGACTCAACCAATTATCAGTGTTTTATTGTTTTCTTTGGTTGTTTTCTTATTCCTCTCTTCGTTTACGTGTTATTTCTTATCTGTTTTCTTTCTCCTCCTCTGTGTTTTCTTATGTGTTGTTCTTCTTCATCACTTTCTTATGCTAGTTCTTCCTCCTCGTCATCTTTCTTATCAATACCAGTATTATAAGGCTTTTCCTATAATACCTCCCAGCGTTGGGGTACAGTGCTGAGACCGTAGCGTGAGCGGGCTGGGGGTGGCGGGAGACGAGACTCCTTCAGTGGGTCAAACACTCAGGTAAAACATTAACTGTAATAATTAACTAAAAATAAAGTATTTCCTTCTCAACCTCACCACCTTTGTAACACCAAAAATCTGTTCCTACGTAAAGCAATATATTTTTTCTCCATTATGCCACATATTTGTTTTTTATTAAAGGAGGGGTGGAACATATTGGACTATAAATTCCATACACCCCCATATTATATTGTGTGGTATACTTAGTTACGATGTTTCAGGAAGAGCTGAAAATCTCGTAAACAAATCTACATCCCCTAATATAGACAGGTTTAGTCCCCCATAGTGGCGTCTGACACCCCGGTACAGAATTTAAGGCCTGTAGGGCATCCCACAGAAAGAAACGAAATGATTCAGCCAAAATGGGACGTCCAAAAGACTTAAAGAGAAGACTTTAAGACATACTGCAACATATCACGCACACACACACACACATTAGATGGTACTCTTGTCGGCGGCCTCGTGTTCATCTCATTAACTGAGATTTATGAGATATCAAAGCTCGGTTTATGAGGGTACTCGTGGAGGCTGAAGGAGGAGGTGGTGGGTGGAAGAGGGAGGTGATGAGAGAGTGGGGGACGGAAGGAGGAAGAAGAGGGAAGTGATGAATGGGTGGAAAACGAAAGGAGGAAGAGGGGTTGAGGGGTGATGGATGGGTGGGAAACTAGAAGAGGTAGAAGGACACGAAAAGAGGGAGGAGATGGAGAATATGATAATGATGGGCGGATGAGAGGCGGAATAGGGGAAAGGGAGGTGATGGGTGCGTGTCGTGTCAGGTACATTATTATTATTATTATTATTATTATTATTATTATTATTATTATTATTTTTATTATTCATAGTAGTAGTAGTAGTAGTAATAGTAGTCGTAGTAGTAGTCGTCGTCGTAGCAACATAACCCCCACACTATACTATTTCACCTCCAGTATATCTTTCACCATAACTCCTCTTCATTATATAGGACACCAAAATAAAATCCTCCCCTCCAGTGTTAATAATAAACAAGACTTTAATCTCTCCCTCAGTCTCCAGAAGCTCCAGGAATCCACAAGTTAGACAGAAACTTGAGCAACAACGGAATAATTAGGCAAGTTAGTGGGTGCAACTGTCGGCAAGATGACGACCATGAAAACGTTTCCAGATGAATTTGTTGCGGGATAGAGGTAATTTAGGATGCAAATGATGGACTTCTGCAGGATATTGCAGGAGGTTCCTCGTAGGTCGGTGTTAGGGTGAGCTTCTAATGCCCCAGGTTCTCCTTGACCCCTTGAGTCAAGAATATACCAAAAGGTGAAAGGTGTTATATTCCACGGTAATGATTTTCCAGGTAGAACAATGTGATCTAAGTTGTGCCAGAGGGATGAAACTGCAGGTGAGGCTCACGAATGATTTTTATGCTGACTACGAACACTGAGTCAACATGGTGAACGATAACCTAACCTAACCTAACCTAACCTAACCTAACCTTACAACTGTGCCGGTTGCCTCGAGACCATTACAACTGTATTAAAAAAAATTATAATTACTTACTACGAGCAATGATTATACTGTACGTATTTTCGAGTTGGTGCTACCATGTATATCATTAGTGATGACTTATATAGAGGTGGTATAACCGCCCCCCTCCCCAGCCCCTCTCTCTACCCTCTGGACCAAGCGACACACACACACACACACACACACACACACACTCTCTCTCTCTGTTACCCACCTAATTGCTCCACCTAAAGGCTACCTCTTCCACACATCCATCCTCCACTACTCCCCTTCCCCACACACAACTACTCTCACCACACACCACTACTCTCCCCACACACCACTACTCTCCCCACATACCACTACACTCCCCACTACTCTCACCACACACCACTACTCTCCCCACACACCACTACTCTCCCCACATACCACTACTCTCCCCACATACCACTACTCTCCCCGCTACTCTCCCCACACACCACTACTCTCCCCACACATCACTACTCTCCCCACACACCACTACTCTCCCCACACACCACTACTCTCCCCATATACCCCTGCACTCCCCATATACCCCTACACTCCCCACTACTCTCACCACACACCACTACTCTCCCCACACACCACTACTCTCACCACACACCATTACTCTCCCCACATACCACTACACTCCCCACTACTCTCCCCACATACCACTACACTCACCACACACCATTACTCTCCCCACATACCACTACTCTCCCCACACACCACTACTCTCCCCACACACCACTACTCTCCCCATATACCCCTGCACTCCCCATATACCCCTACACTCCCCACTACTCTCACCACACACCACTACTCTCCCCACACACCACTACTCTCACCACACACCATTACTCTCCCCACATACCACTACACTCCCCACTACTCTCCCCACATACCACTACACTCCCCGCTACTCTCCCCACACACCACTACTCTCCCCACACACCACTACTCTCCCCACATACCACTACACTCTCCACTACTCTCCCCACACACCACTACTCTCCCCACATACCACTACTCTCCCCACATACCACTACACTCTCCACTACTCTCCCCACACACCACTACTCTCCCCACATACCACTACACTCTCCACTACTCTCCCCACACACCATTACTCTCCCCACATACCACTACTCTCCCCACATACCACTACACTCCCCACTACTCTCCCCACATACCACTACACACACCACTACTCTCCCCACACACCACTACACTCCCCACATACCCCTGCACTCCCCACTACTCTCCCCACATACCACTACACTCCCCGCTACTCTCCCCCACTACCTACATCCACATAGCGAGCAATTAACACAACATAACACATCCTTGAGGTAGACTATTAGTAATTTATAACTCTGACACATATGGTAACCCTTGGCACTGTACACACAGGTAGGTGGTGAGGGACATATGGCACCCAAGAGCTGTGAGAGCCAACACGGTGCCAGAGAGAGAGGGGAGGGGACAAGTGCCATATATCACGAATAGATTCATAAATAAAATATAGATAAAAACGACATTATTCCCACTTACATACATACATACATACATACATACATACATACATACACATTCATAATACAGTATATTTAATATGGTGTAAAAGTTGTAATAATCTCTACTACTGTATATGCTGGAACACGCGATATTCCTAACTTTATTTGAAGTGCGACAAATACAAGTTCATGTATTATTCTATATAACTATTTATCCAAATGTATGTGTGTGTGTATGTGTCTGTCCGTCCGTCTAGCTATCTATCCTTCTAGCTATCTTTCTATACTCAACTTCAAAAATAAAACACAGGAAATAAACAGATTCAAAAATAAGAAAATTACACAAAAGACTAATTTATTACTAACAGACACACAAAAAAAAATAAAAAAAAATAAATAATTGCAAGTGAAAAAGACACGTTGTATTCCTCATATAATTATACAACATATTTATAGATCACTGAGACAAAAGAATGGCTATAATTGTTCACTGTCTGCGTCAAGCCACAGAAGATAAAGATAAAGATATCCCTCAGGCGTAGAGAACAATATCAGTCAGGTTAGGATAAGCGGGCGGGTAATGATATTATTTATACCACAAACCTCTACTTAAAATACATCACAAAACTATAACAACACAACTCAGTAACACCACCAGACAATAACACCACTACATTATAACACTCAGAGCATAAAATAAATCAATCAGCCTCCACCATGATGTTTGCTTTCGTGTTAAGCCTCACCTAATCTGGCTGGGCTCTGTTAAAATCCACTGGTGCCAAAACTAGATGACGTTATTTAATTCTTTACTCCCTCGCTGCTCTGTGTATAGCTGTTGTAGGTATTAAGAGATTGTCTCAGGTTTAGATTCAGTGTTTCAGTCCAGTCCAGTTTATTCGCCCACCTGCACAAAGATTTGGGGCTGAGTTGTTTCTTTTGGGTAATAGTCGATGTAAACAAAGGTAATTCGTGCTTTTAAATTTGATGAAAACAAAGATAAATTGTACTTTTAAAATATAATTAAACAAAACTAATTAATTCTTTTATTTCTTATATAAATAAATATACTGTTACTTAATACAACCCCCCCCCCCCCCTCATAATAAATAAATAAAAATAAGATTACAGTACTTCCTTACAGTAAGCCGTGACGACATCGAATTATTGTAAC
>CAUDMG010001181.1:82500-122500 GCA_958450375.1 Homarus gammarus
GCTTCTTAATAATAATGTTTTGTTGTTAAATTTTCCGCCCCTTAAAGATGTCACATAGAACTGCTGAGAGGAATGTGACCCCAGAAGGTGAAGGTCAAGGGGAAGGGGAAGGTCAAGGTGAAGGGGAAGGTCAAGGTGAAGGTGAAGGTCAAGGGGAAGGGGAAGGGGAAGGGGAAGGTAAAGGTGAAGGGGAAGGGGAAGGTGAAGGGGAAGGGGAAGGTGAAGGTGAAAGGTGAAGGTGAGGGGGGAAGGTGAAAGTGGAGGTGAAGGGGAACTTTTCTCCTTATAAAGCAGAGAGTAAATATAACTTAGAGAAAATATCTCTGTTAGCCCAAAGGCGTTGCAAGTTTTGGCCCACCATACATGACATTCTCTAAATAAAGACTTCTGGCCGTGTTACTCTTGGTTAGTTATTAGTGTGTGTGTGTGTGTGTGTGTGGGATTAAATGTTATAGACCTAGATACTTCATGTGATGTTCTCTATGACCAATTAGTGATGGTCAGCTGTTAATGATGTGATGGTTATAAGCTTCACTATCAGCTGTTAATGACGACACAGTTGCACCATCACCATCAGCCTAACACTCACCATCACACGGTAGGAACAACAGGTGTGTTTTTTAAGGTACAGTTCCCCGGGGAGATAAAGAAATTACCTTCCAACAAAGTCAATTTTAGCCTAATAACCCAGTTTGATGTTTTGTGGTCGTGCTGGTGAACTCCATGGGCGTGGTACTCTATGGGCGTGGTACTCTATGGGCGTGCTACGATATTGATGTAGTACTCTGTGGGTGGAGTGTTCTAGGGTTGTGGTGCTTCGTGAGCTCAGTATTGTGTGAGTGTACTGTGGTGTGGGCGTGGTGTCGTATGGGCGTACCGTGATGTGGGTGCGGTGTGGTGTACTGCCTGACTCCTGACACAATAAAATGATTACAGACAACATTGACGTCATCAGTGACCTGAGAGTGAACTGAATATCATATACTGTACAAGCAGTAGGTCACCAGAGTAGGTCATGTGTGTGTGTGCACGAGCGCCTGAGTGCTTGTCTAGTAACTGACGAGATTAAACGCAACATAATTAGTAATTCCACACAGAAAAAATAATAGAACAGTCTTTTAACACCAGATACATGTTATATATTCAAGGGATCTACATGACATGATATACAGAATATACTATAATATATATAATGGTAGGTAGTATCTTTGTTAAGCAATTACACGTTTCCATAAAGATATACACAGGGAAAGTATACCTCCAGTCAAACATATATACTGTTAAAGCACATGTATGGACACTCGGTCATACATATACATAAAGAGGTGAATAAAAGTCCTTCACACGCCCGAGTCTCCAATCTGCAGAAACGAGTCACCGAGCTCCTTGTCCGCCCACCAATGACGTTGTTCAAACGCATATGGGTTCCCTACACTTCCGAACAGTAGTGTAAAGGAAAGTTTGTTCTTATAGTTATGAGGAGGAAATACGTTCATAACTACACAAACATACAGACGATCACGTATATGATTAAATATTGTTCTATGAATACACATATAACAGGGAAGCGTCGACCTAATACCATTAACAAATGTTCTTGCTCTGCTGTTCACCTGTTCTATATCCAGGTGTAATTAACAAACTGGTCACCCTCCAGCTCAGTTTAAAGAGACGGTATCAATTGATGTAATAATAATAATAATAATAATAATAATGATAATAATGATAATAATAATAATGATAATAATGATAATAATAATAATGATAATGATAATAATAATAATAATAATGATAATGATAATAATAATAATGATAATAATGATAATAATAATAATGATAATAATAATAATAATAATAATAATGATAATAATAATAATAATAATAATAATAATAATAATGATAATGATAATAATAATAATAATAATAATAATAATAAAAATAATAATAATAATAATAATAATAATAATAGAAGAAGAAGAAGAATGAAAACAAAAAGAAGGAAAGGAAGAAGAAAAAGAAGATAAAGAAGGAATATAGAACAAACTAATTAGCAACACATACACACCAGACTCAGAGCCAAGTACTGCATTACACTATTAATATCCTTAAGTCATGTGGAGGAAGAATAATAAAAGGGAATTAACGAGAAGGGTGAAAAGTAAAGATGTGTGTGTGTGTGTGTGTGTGTGTGTGTGTGTACCTACGCGAATTAACAGGAGTAATACACATTAACAACCAACTCTAGTCTTCGTAAAACACAGAGACGCCCCCAAAAAAAGTTACCTGTTTCCACCTGTAATTGCAACCCGTAATTTCTAGAACCCACTGAAAACACTTGATTGCCAAACCAAACTTCTGGGCCAAAAGTCTCTTCCCTCACTAACTTTCAACTTTAAAAGAAAAAAAGGAAAAAGAAAAAGAGACAATAGCAAAATGAACTAGAAGAAAATAATAAAAA
The DNA here is from genome assembly GCA_958450375.1 of Homarus gammarus. Classification (NCBI taxonomy): domain Eukaryota; kingdom Metazoa; phylum Arthropoda; class Malacostraca; order Decapoda; family Nephropidae; genus Homarus; species Homarus gammarus. Next base: position 84,959 of record CAUDMG010001181.1, read on the forward strand.
GATACGATAAGGAATTAACTAAAATATTACCAAAAAAAAAAAACGAGGGGGGGGTGAAAGTGTCATAAGAAAATTAAAATAAATGAGAATTATTAACACACACAGAAAATGTAAAAAAACAAATACAAACTATTGAAGCTGTTGTCAAAACTTACACAAAATGAATAACAAAAAAAAAAAAAATGGACAACAAAATTAAAAAAAAAGTGTCAGGAATCCATACGAAAAAAACAAAACAACGCGGGAAACATTACAAAACACAATACCAGTATGAAAGAAAAAAAAAGTCACTAAAAAAATACTCCAAATTCCACAGGTAATACCAACTCTTGTTTACACCTCCAATAAAAAAGAAATTTATATCTTTGAGTTTAGTCGTGTATGTTGGGGGAGAGGGGGGGGGGAAGGGGGGGTGTGTGAGAGGAGGGGGTGACGGTAGGGAGGGGTGGGGGTAAGGGGGATGTGAGGAGGAAGAGGGGGTGGGGAGGGGAGGGGGGTGGGGTAAGGGGGGGTGTAGGAGGAAGGGGTGGACGGGTAGGGGGGGTGGGGGTAAGAGGGGGGTGTGTGAGGAGGAAGAGGGGTGGACGGGTAGGGAGGGGGTGGGGTAGAGGGGGTGTGGAGGGGAGAGGGTGACGGTAGGGGGGTGGGGGGTAGGAGGGGGAGAGAGGTAGGTAGGGGATGGTCGCCTCTGCACGTATTAGCTTGAGTGGTTTACGATACAGTCCCTCACTTTCTTTGCCACTTGTTGGGGGATAGTTAGTAATACCTGGACCAAGACCCAAGACTTATCCAAACTCATCTTAAACTAACCTAAACCTAACTTAATCCTAATCCTAGCCTAACTTAATCCTATCCTAACCTAACTTGATCCTATCCTAACCTAACTTAATCCTAATCCTAACCTAACTTAATCCCTATCCTAACCTAACTTAATCCCATCCTAACCTAACTTGATCCTATCCTAACCTAACTTAATCCTAATCCTAACCTAACTTAATCCTAATCCTAACCTAACTTGATCCTATCCTAACCTAACTTAATCCTAATCCTAACCTAACGTAATCCTAATCCTAACCTAACTTGATCCTATCCTAACCTAACTTGATCCTATCCTAACCAAACTTAATCCTAATCCTAACCTAACTTGATCCTATCCTAACCTAACTTGATCCTATCCTAACCAAACTTAATCCTAATCCTAACCTAACTTGATCCTATCCTAACCTAACTTGATCCTATCCTAACCAAACTTAATCCTAATCCTAACCTAACTTAATCCTAATCCTAACCAAACTTAATCCTAATCCTAACCTAACTTAATCCTAATCCCATCCTACACTAACTTCATCCTAACCTGGTATAATCGTAATCTAACACAATCTGTCCAAACCTAACTCAACTTAACCTAATCCTAATCCGACCTAACCTAATCCAATCTATTAATATGAACCCCCCGCCCCCCCCCCCCCGCCCTCACTCTCACCCTCTTCAGAACTCGATGGCAAACACCCTCCCCACCTTCTCCCAACCCCCACCCACTTCCCCCGCCACCTCAAGTGCTCAAAAACACTTCCCCCCCCTTCCCTTCCCCCCTTCCACTTCCCTCCCTTACCTCTCCCTCCCCCTCAAGAACCTGTTAGATTGTTGACGTTGCTGCCATAATCAATACACCTGTCTGTCTGTCTGTCTGTCTGTCTGTCTCTCGGTTTACCTTATTCAACCTACCTCTCACTTTGTCTCTCTTTCTCTCCCTTTTCGTTCTCATCCTTCCTTTTTTATGTTCATTTTCTTTCTTTCTTTATCTCTCTCTTCTACCCTTTATTCTTTTCTTTATGTTTTATTTCTTTCATCAATTTTTCTATAAGTCTGTATTTTCTTTTCTATTCTAGTTCACATTTGGACTTTCTCTTTTGTATCATTTTTATTACCTCCTTATCTTTCACTAATTATCACTCTTTCCTTCCCTCTTTTTCTCATTTCGCACTTTTATTATTTTCTTTTTTTTCTTTTTTACTTCTCTCTCTTCCTCAACACACTGCCCCCCCCCCCCAATAAAAAATAAGTCCCTCCCACACGTACACTTTTCACGTTACAAGAAGCCCTCTCCAACTGCTTGTGGAGTACCTGCATTCTCATCAGCCCTTATTGACTGTGGGACGAGACGTGGCAACAGTAAGTGGTGTGGCGAAAAATTCATGTGTCACATTTAAGCTATTGTTCGGGGGGGGGGGGGTTGTTTAGAAGTCCTTTCTGTAAATTCACGCTGAGAAATATTCAAACGGAAATGTACTTTGTTTTTCTTTAGTGTGTGTGTGTGTGTGTGTGTCTGTGTGTGTTTTCAAACTAAGAAATATTTCCCCACGTACACACTGTAAATATACAGACCTGAAATTTGACATATTTCTTTTGTCTTCAAGAAGTAGAGTTTCCCCACAAACAAATCTATGGAACTTTTACAGAACCATTCCTCAACGGGGTATTTATAATCAATAATTAACTGTAAATTTGCAAAATAACTTACAAACAGACTACATAAACTAACCTGACCTTATGGTTAGTACAACACATAGTCCAAAGTTAAAAAAAAGAACAGGTCCACTTAACTGTGTTCAAACTACACGACCCATCCTAACCTAACCTAACCTTATTCATCCATAAGGTTAGGTTAGTTTAGGTTGTCTGTCTGTAAGTTATTTGGAAAATTATCAATATGCATGCCGGTCATTTTGCAAAATAACTTTTAACTTATTTAATTCATTAACTGCCTCGTAAATTTATTTGTTTAATGCAGTAATATTTTCCTTTCTGTCAACCTTCGGATAAATTACAAGTTTTGTAAAAGTCCCGAAGGCAATAAATGTGATGAAAACTGACACCAAAATACAACCAAGAAGAGCTGCAGAAATAGGCACAGATACGACCATCAGGTGTGAAGAGACAGAGCAAGCTGGAGCCAGGTGTTAAGTCATGGTGAAGATATATACTGTACACCTGTTGATTATGAGTGTGACGCTCTACCCCGTCTCCTGCTGTACTGCCCACAGTTAATTATTGAGTTACAGTCAAGAGATTATTGAGTCACTACATAGTTAATAATAATAATAATAACAATAATAGACAGACAGACAGACAGACAGACAGACAGACAGATAGATAGATAGATAGATAGATGTCTTGAATAAAGACGAAAGCTAAGGTACTCCGTTGTTTCCATTTTCCCGTGTGATTTTATCAAGATAGATATATAGATAGATATTGAGCGCCCTACTTTACCTGCCTGTCCGCGTGACCAATTAAAGCAAACGATGGCAGTAAAGGTGGATGACTAGAGGCTACAGCCAGGTAAAGTGATTACCTGGTACAGTAGTTAACCTAATTATGTAGTCTATAACAAAAATATCATCACCATTTCAGAGAGAGAGAGAGAGAGAGAGAGAGAGAGAGAGAGAGAGAGAGAGAGAGAGAGAGAGAGAACAGACAGAGAGAGAGGGGGAACAGACAGAGAGAGAGAGAGAGAGAGAGAGAGAGAGAGAGAGAGAGAGAGAGAGAGAGAGAGAGAGAGAGACTGGCCTCATTTTCAAGAATATAATCACCATCAGGTCCAGCTATTGAAGACCATAAACAAACATTTTTCTCACCTGCAGGAGATAAGCTTCAACAATACTACCCATTTTTTGACAGTTTCAAAAAGACTAATTGCCACCTGAAAGGATTTATAGCGTTTCACATAGAAGGTCGGAGTTGTTCTTTCGACATTACTCGTTCCTTGTGACAATGTTGCAATTTAAGGAGTTTTATATCATGTCTACGGTATAGTGTCGCTGCTGCCTCATCACACATCAGACACTACCCAGCTAGCACCATAGCTGTACTTGCACGCCGCTGTTCATTTAAATTCTGGTCGTGTACTCATCTGAGGTCCTGGACTCGTGGACTGATTTGCCAGACCTTCACTATACGGCTGTCAATCCCCGGACACCTACCCCTGCTACTACCGCGGCTGCCACGCCATCGCCGCCATCCGTGCCCTGGCGTCTCTCCTGTGTGGCAAGACCATCGCCCACCAACGCCGGCGCCAAGTGAGGAAGCTGCCCTGGATCTTCCCCCCTTGAGAGCTGAGAGCGGATCACCTCTTTGCCGGAACCTTCCACCGGGCCGCCGCCGTAGGAAATTTTCTGTACATTGTTTGATTCTCGTAATTGTTTGACTCCCGTTAATTGTTGACTCCCGTAATTGTTTGACTCCTGTAATTGTTTGACTCCCGTTAATTGTTTGACTTCCTTAATTGTTGACTCCATTAATTGTTGACTCCTGTAATTGTTTGACTCAAGTAATTGTTTGACTCCTATAATTGTTGACTCCTGTAATTGTTTGACTCAAGTAATTGTTATTTGATATTTGTGTGAGTGGTGTCAGTTTTTGTGTTATTTTCATGGTAGATAGATGTCAATCTCTAACGGTTGTTTGTTATCCCTCGGAAAACCATGGTTCTTGACTTTCCTCTTATAAGATCCCGATTAGGTTGGCCTTTACACTTACTCTTAGCTATAAATGACTTGTTCTCTCTCTTTCTCTCTCTCTCTCTTTTTTTCTCTCTCTCTCTCTCTCTCTCTCTCTCTCTCTCTCTCTCTCTCTCCGCTCCCATTGCCTGTCTCTTCTTTTACATCTCTTTCTCTTCATTTGACTTTCCGCTTTTCTCTTCGAATCTATGTTTCTCTTCCTTTCACTTTCTCCTCTTCTTTCTATTTGTCTTATTTTCTTTCTCTCACACACATATATTCTCTCTCTCTCTCTCTCTCTCTCTCTCTCTCTCTCTCTCTCTCTCTCTCTCTCTCTCTCTCTCATCAAACACAGACATCACCATAAACAAGAAGGCTATGGCACTCAAGGGCTCGGTATATCACACGCTTCAGGTTGAGTTATCGAATACGCTTGAGCGCTCGCCTAATGAATCACCCTCAAGGGATCTCACACACTCCTCACCAACCACATATACAACAATTAACCTGCCATTAGTACTCACCAACCAAACTATTTTGTACCCAGCTTATTTGGTACTCATGGTTACAGTACTCAAGGGTATATAAGTTATGGTGTTTGAATGCTTTAATCTACTCGTGTTTTAAAATTGTACTCAATGGTTTTAGTTATGTTGATGCAGTGCGGCCACTATTACTACTACACACACACACACACACACACACACACACACACACACACACACACTTGGGTGTCCCAAGTGAGCTACGACGACTCAGGTCACTTGGGACACCCATGCCAGAGCTGAGAACCATCTACAACGCCTATATTCTCCCCAAACTAACGTATGCGTCACCAGCCTGGTCGTCTTATCTCAACTCCACCCAACAACGTCAGCTAGAGAAGGTACAGAAAAGGGCCTGCAGAATCATGCTCGGCGCAGACTACTCCGGCTACACCAACGCTCTCTCCACCCAGGAAATGCCATCCCTCAGTGACCTCCACCACCAAGCACTAGCAAGGTTTGGCAGTGGAGTACTGCACCATCCTCGTCATCGCCACCTCCTGCCACCGGCAGTCCCCCGCCCACCTCGCGCAGTCCGCCACTACAACAAAATTCAGCCCATAAGAGCCCGCACCGATAGATATAAGAACAGCACCATCCCATCTATTGTTAAAATAATAAACAACTCCTGATTTATATACTGTACAGCCCTGTAAATGAATTCAATGCATATCATTATGTCGAAATTAAATGTAAGTTTGTATATTTTCAGCCACCGGCTACAACTCTATGAATAAACCGTTTATTATTATTATTATTATCATTATTATTATTACACACACACACACACACACACACACACACACACACACACACACACAACACATATTGAAATAAGTACATAATTTTACAAACATTAGGTGAAGTACATATCAAACGCCATAACCGATTCAATTTCCTGGGAAACAAGAAAACATTACCTAACCTGAGATCTAATTAATTATAAAACCCATCACCTGTAAGAGCCTCATATACATAATTACACACCGCTAATTACACCAACCATTACTCACCAGATGAACGATAACACAACACTATTAAACACATTGAATAAAACACGAGATAATATCAAGATGTAAACAAGACTCAGTTCATCGGTAAGTGGAGACTCTAATTGCATGTTCTTATCATATCCACCGAAGAGGATTTATTTGTCATGAATAGTAAAAGAAAAATAATGACTCCACAACCACTACTAATTAAGCTAATTATCAAACTAATCTCAGTACCTAAGTTGGGTAATGTTGTGTTGACTCAGGTGTTCTGGGACGCACTTGGACCAAAATAAACATTGTGTTATTGGGGGGTATTTATTTTGTCTACGAGTGTGTGTTTACAGTGCTCCTCTTGTCTCTCATTTACACCCGGGGCGCCCTCAGTCCACCCAGCTGTAAATGACTTACAGTTGTGGGGAAGTGAAGATGGTCGTGTGATGTCCGGCCACGCTGCCTCCCTGGGTACTGAAGGTTTACATAGTGTCGAGTGTGATGCATTGATACTGTAATGACCCTAACGTGCAGCACGCCAGGTCATAGGAAACTAGTCTTTCTTGTTGATACGGGTGTGTGTGTGTGTGTGTGTGTGTGTGTGTGTGTGTGTGTGTGTTTGTGTCCATGTGTATGTACGTATGTGTGTAAGTTTATTTTTCGCCTCCCTCCCCCCCCCCCCCAGTATCACCATAAATCACCCCCAGTATCATCATAAATCACCCCCCAGTATCACCATAAATCACCCCCAGTATCATCATAAACCACCCCCCAGTATCACCATAAATCACCCCACCCCCCCAGTATCACCATAACCCCCCCCAGTATCACCATAACCCCCCCAGTACCACCATACATCACCCCCCCCCCCAGTATCACCATAAATCATCCCCCCCAGTGGATCTTTTGCCCATTGTCTTAATTACTATAATAATCGAGTCATGAATTATCACACCCAGGTTAATTACCACCCCAGAGGAAGGTAAGTCTTAACCCCTCATGATTCATTCTCCCACCCCCCTCCCTCCCCCCCCCCCCCCGGTCGACCCTCTGTGGGGGAAATATTACTGCATAAATCCAGGCTAAGGGGGGGGGGGGAGGGAGGGAGGGGTGATAGACTAAGGGAGAGGTGAAGAGGGGGGAGTGAGGGGTCAGGTTGTTTTTAGTCTACTTTTTTTTTTACTCGATTGTTTCTTTTTATCTCCTTTTTAAAATGAGAGAGAGAGAGAGAGAGAGAGAGAGAGAAAGAGAGAGAGAGAGAGAGAGAGAGAGAGAGAGAGAGAGAGAGAGAGAGCAGTCTGTTACAAGAAGAAGAAAAAAAAGAACAACATCAACACCAACAGCAATAATAATAACAACAACACAAACAACAACAACAGTATAAAGAAGTACAAGAGGCAGGGTTCACACACACACACTCACACCCACACCCACACACACACACACACGCGCACACACACACACACACACACACACACACACACACACACACACACACACACACACACACATCAGAATTCCATTTTTCATAACCTTTCCCAAGACCAGATCACTTAAAAAGGCTTCCATGCTTGAGACCTTACCAGCGCAGCCGCCCCCCCCCCCCCCCCAAAAAAAAATATCATATCTAATTGAAATTCTACAGTTGACAGTAATACACTTGAGTCTTATCTCCCCTAATCTTACTAAGGTCGAGCCCTTGGACTGATGGGGTTAATGTACTACGGTGTATCACTGACTGTTTGGGTGTGTGACAGGAAGAAGCATAAAGAGAAGATAAAGGAGAAGGGGATTAGGAAGGGGCGATAAAGAGGGGAGCTGGGGAATGAAGCGATGTGGAGTGAATAAGGAAAGGAGAGAGAGAAAAGAGAAAGAGGGAGAAAGTTGAGAAAAGAGAGAGAGAGAGAGAGAGAGAGAGAGAGAGAGAGAGAGAGAGAGAGAGAGAGAGAGAGAGAGAGAGAGAGAGAGAGAAAAGATTGAGAAAAAGTAGAGAGAAGTCTGCCAACCCACCCCCCATTTCCTACCATAAGCCAGCTGAGCCACATCATATTTCAGAAAGAGAAGGAGGAGCAGTAGTCATTCCAGCTGCCTGCCTCCTCCTCCTCCTCCTCCTCCTCCTTCCCATCTCCTCCCCTACCCCTTCCCATCTCCTCCCCTTCCCCGTATTCTCCTACTATCCCCCCCATTCCTACCCCTCCCCCCTCCCGTCTCTCACCCCCTCGCATTTCCACTTTAAACTTTTTCGTTTGTGTGTCGTGTAATAACAGCCAGCTACTTGATATACACACACACACACACACACACACACACAGTAGCGTCAGACAGTAGTTACAACAAATAATAATCAACAGACACTGATGGTTTAGGCAAAAGACACTGGCTACGAGAGGTGGACGCTGCTGGGGGTGTCAGCCAACTGCAGCAGCGTGATAGTGGAGGATCGAGCGTGGTGTCACTGCCGCTCGTCCCAGTCTAAGTCTCGAGTGAAATAATTCGACTATAGCAGCAGCCGAGGGCACAGGAGTAGCTGGTTTGTCTGAGGGAGCAGCAGTACTCAGGAGTGACCAGTCATATATCCTGACGAAGTATTATGTAGCAATACTTGGATATGACCCTTCACACCTCCTGACGAAGTAGCAGTACCCGGGTCTGTCACCTAATAACTAACCCCCCCCCCCCCCTACCCCTCGCACTTTTTACGTGGCACTCTTTGGCACTCACCTCCACCTGGCCTCATGCCACTGACGTCACCAACAGCTCTCTCTCTCTCTCTCTCTCTCTCTCTCTCTCTCTCTCTCTCTCCTGCCCATAACTTCAGCACACCAATCATCAGCTGACAAACAACTACCAATGAGCTGGATGTTTGCACCACGAAGTAATCAAACAGTGTCTACCTGTACTGGAAATTGTTTGCATTGACTCCTTTATATCAGCCTTAAAGGTAAATGATTCCCGTAAGTATAATCACCCTTTTGACTTCTTTAAAGGGAACAACTCCTTTAAATACGACTAAATACCTAAATTATGATGCAAACCCTCCTTCACCTCTCCCCCTTTTCCTCCCTCATTATCTCACCCGCTACCTCTTCCTCCAACACTCCCCGCTACCTCTTCCTCCAACACTCCCCGCTACCTCTTCCTCCAACACTCCCCGCTACCTCTTCCTCCAACACTCCCTGCTACCTCTTCCTCCAACACTCCCCGCTACCTCTTCCTCCAACACTCCCTGCTACCTCTTCCTCCAACACTCCCCGCTACCTCTTCCTCCAACACTCCCCGCTACCTCTTCCTCCAACACTCCCCGCTACCTCTTCCTCCAACACTCCCCGCTACCTCTTCCTCCAACACTCCCCGCTACCTCTTCCTCCAACACTCCCCGCTACCTCTTCCTCCAACACTCCCCGCTACCTCTTCCTCCAACACTCTTTCATCTCTTTCTAAAATCCTCACTTTCTTTTCAGCTCTTTACCATATCTCATCCCCCCTTCCCCCCTTTACCTCCACCCTCACTTCACCCCCCTTTACCTCACCCTCACTTCACCACCACCCCCCCTTACCTCACCCTCACTTCACCACCCCCCCTTTACCTCCACCTCACCTCATCCGCCCTTCTCCTCTTTCCCTCAATCTTCCCCAACACAGAATTACCTCCAACATTTACTCACTAAGACAAAGCTGGTGTGTGTGTGTGTGTGTGTGTGTGTGTGTGTGTGTGTCCCTCAGAAGCTAACACCAGTCCCCTTTAACTAATGGTCAGTTGGCACAGTCTTCCCTCACCTGCAGCTTCCTCCCTGTGCCATCTCCCCTTGTTTCCCCTCTCATTTCCCTTTCTTCTCTATTCCTACTACATCTTCTCTTTTTTTCTACTTTCTTTTCATACCTTCCCCTTCTTACCCCCCTCCCCCCTTTCCTCGGGGTCATTATCAACATCTTTCCCCCTTTTTCCCCTCTCTTCCCCTCACACATCCCTTATTTCCCTCTCATTCCATCCATACCACTTATTCCCTCTTCCTTTCACACCTCGTTATCCCATTCCCTCTTTCGTGTCATACTTTCCACCTTTCATCCTCTTTTTCTCTATTTCCCATTACTTCTCTTCATCCCCCTCTCTCTCTCTCTCTCTCTCTCTCTCTCTCTCTCTCTCTCTTCTGACAATTACACACTTCTCTCATTTTCCTTTAACACTATAACCCCAATAATAAAAGAAAGCGTCTGTCTGTCTGTCTGTCTGTCTGTCTGTCTATCTATCACTCTGTCTATCTATCTGTCTGTCTGTCTGTCTGTAGGTAGAGTAATAAAAAGAGGGAGAAGAAACTGTAAGATATATAGCGATAGGACTATGATAGAGAACACACACACACACACACACACACACACACACACACACACACACACACACACACACACACACACACACACACACACACACACACACACACACACACACACACACACACACACACACACACACACACACACACACACAAACTACATTAACGCCAATTTTCAAGTGGCCATTAACAGAAAGTGCCGGAAATTACACTCTAAACCCTCACATAATACTGTTGACAATACCAGAATAGCGACTAAATTACGCTGGATTTAACGATTTACATTGAATTTATAACTATACAGTGCACTGTTTAGGTAGAGTTCCAGTTGAATAATACTACATCAATGGAATATTTGCTGGTGCAATGTTCCTTTAACCAATTGTTTATGCCAGACGTTTAACTCCATATAATATATAAATATCATGTGAATGTGTGTGTGTGTGTGTGTGTGTGTGTGTGTGTGTGTGTGTGTGTGAAGCGTGTATCATCGTTTATATGGATTACTCTAACCTAACCTAACCTAACCTAATCTAACCTAATCTAACCTAACCTAACCTAACCTAACCTAACCTAACCTAACCTAACCTAATCTAACCTAACCTAACCTAACCTAACCTAACCTAACCTAACCAACGCTCTATTAACAGCATCAAGTTACTCTCTGTGAGAACATAAACATGAATACCCAGCCATGATTAATGTAACAAGGCAATTTATCCTTCATTCAATATATTCATATCCTAATTAATCCTAATCCTAAGAAATCCTAATTCTAACGAATCCTAATCCTAATGAACCCAAATCCTAAGGATAATCCTAGTCCTAATGAATCCAAATCCTAAGAAATTCTAATCCTAATGAACCCAAATCCTAAGAAATTCTAATCCTAATGAACCTTAATCCTAATCAACCTGCGATCTATAAGGAATATGACCCATTTGAGGTGCCAACTAATTAACTACAGCACGGGACCCTTATATACACCTCTACGTACACCTTTTCCAGTAATTAGAGAGAGAGAGAGAGAGACTGACCTATATACAGCGGAGTGTCAGTAGTATTTCGGAGTCAATTTATCCATTTACCTCTTGTATAGATTCTTTTGGGAATAAGATCATTGTTGGTTAGGTTAGGCTAGGTTAGGTTAGGTTAGTTTAGGCTAGGCTAGGCTAGGTTAGATTATGTTAGGTTAGGTTAGGTAGTATATTCTGAATTCATCAACAGTTACTGAATACTATCTTTCAAGCTCATTTCAACACCTGATTCTTTTGAGAGTTTCGGGTGACTGCAATTAGCGGTGACCCGGATACAAGTCACCGTGGATGGCGCCCCTTTGAAACATGCAGACACGGGTATACGATTCACCGTTCATTCCTCCGCTTGTATATTTCCCCCTCAAAGGCTATCGTTTTCTCCCCATGACAAAATGTAGACTGTAGTAGACTCTTTTATGCTGCTAAACTCACCACACGATAAACAACAAGATCACTGGCACTATATCTTGTGTCAAACAGTGATGTGAGGGATCCAGTCAGGGTGGGGGAAGGAGGGGAGAGAAGTGAGGAAAGAAGGGAGGGTTAGTGGAAGAGGAAGATGAAGGGGAGATGGAGAGGTGGAGGTAGGAGGGGAGAGGAATAGAAAGAGGAGAGGAGGGTGGGTACTAGGGTATGGAGGAGAGGGAAGAAGGGGAGGAGGACGAGGAGGAGGGTGAGTAGTAGGATACGGAGGAGTGGGAGGAGGAGGAGGAGGACGAGGAGGAGGCGGAGTAGTAGGATACGGAGGAGTGGGAGGAGGAGGAAGATGTTCCTCCACATGTCCCTCACTATGGGTCTTTGTCTTGGTCGTCATATATTTTACTTCCTGTGTGGTCAGTTATATATGATGACTCGTTATGGCTGCAACCTTTCAGTCTCTTAACTCGACGCCAGAACTCTCCTGGATCGTTGTATGTGAGAGTTGCTCAACTATTTCGGCCCATTTAAGGTTGCTTTGTTCCTCCCGTATTCTTCTGTATGTATTGTAGCTTACGATGTCCCAACCATGGGTCTCGGCTCTCTGTTGTAGCAGTTGGAACTGGTTTGTGAGGGCTATGAGTTCTGGAGTCTGTTGTGGGTGTGGGAGAGTACTGTTGCGTGGCCTCCTGGTAGGCTGTTCCTATGGCTTCACACCATGTGTTGATTTCTTCGTCTATTCTGTTCACCGGCTGACTGTCTATGGTCTGCAGGATTGTCATGTCCTTGACCTCAAGTTCGGCTGTAGCTTTTTCGTTGAATAGTTCCCAGTCGGTCTGCTTGGCGATCCTGCGTGGTGGAGCTGGTATAGTTATTGGTGTTGCTGAGATGGTCATGATTATAGGTAGGTGGTCGCTGGAGGTTACAGGGCCTTGTTCAAAGAGATAGTTGTGGAAGCACCTGCCGTTTGTTATTGCTATATCTGGAGTAGTGGCTGAGTTCCTACTGTAGAACGTGGGGAAGTCTGGGCATATTAGCTGGGCTTTTTTGTTTGTTATGAAGTCAGCGAGGCCTCTTCCAACATTGTTAGTTGTCCTCTTACCATCTAGTAGAGGATGTCTGGCGTTCATGTCTCCAATGATGTAGGTTGGGTGGTGGTATGATAGGAGTCTGTGGAAGTCCCCGTAAGGCAGGTAGTGGTGGGAGGTAGGTTGTGGCTATTATGATTGGCCCTGTGGTCAAGTTGATTTGAACAGCGAGAGTTTCAGAGGTAAAGTCGTCTATGATTCTGTGGTGGACATCTCTTCTTACGGCGATGGCCACCCCGTCATTTGGCTCCTCTGATAGATTGGATTTATGGATCATGTAACCAAATATTTTCAGTTCCTCAGCCGCCTTTTGGTCGTGTGAGTTTATGAGTATAATATCTGCGTCGACTTGGTTGTATTGGCTGGACATACTGAATTTCTTAGTTCCCCATGGAGGACGTTATGTTGCATTATTTTCACTAAGACAACTTCACCCCCACCCCACCCCACCCTACCCTAACCCACCCCACCCCACCCCACCCTACCCCAACCCACCTCACCCTACTCCAACCCACCTCACCCTACCCGACCCACCTCACCCTACCCCACCCCACCCACCCCCCATCTTTCTACCCCACCCTTTACACCCTATTGGATTCGTCCCCAAAGAGCAACAAACAGCTGTACCATGTGTTCGAACACTGTGCCTTTAATAGCGCTAAAACCTGTTCGAACACATCCCATAACGACTGATTGGTATAAAACTTCAAACCTTTATAGTAATGTCGGTGTTGCTGAAGCGTTCGAACACTCTACCCTTATCAACGTTACAGGAAGCGTTCGAACACATACCTTAACGCTAATGTGGCTGTAGTGTTCGAATGCCTTTTTGTGACTTCAATACGAGCTAGGGTTTTCAGATGCCGGCCATGAGTTTCAAAGGGTTGGGATATGTAAACAATGCCTTCCCTCTTTACCTCTCTCAACCAAATATTTGCATAGAACCTCCCTTCTCTTTTAGGTACGTATGTATGTATGTATGCATGTATGTATGTATGCATGTATGTATGTATGGTAACACGTTGCACCTTATAATAAAAAAAAAAATAAGATTCATTTTCTACTCAAAAGCTACATTGAGTTATTCAGAAATTCCATATTCTCTCAAGTCACGTCACAATGTTATTCAGGGAGGCCGAGGGAGCAAATATCTGATGGGCCTACCTAGAGTGGATGGCAGCGGGGCCAAGACTTCTGCCCGGCGACATATTTTGGAAGTTTACGTCACTGAGTTTTAGTCGAGCGGAAAGTTGGGAATTTCAAAACCAAAAAGAAATTACGTCGGTGAGGCGGAGAAAACAATAGATGATGACAAACGGTACACATCATCTATAGTTTGATTGTGTGCGTTCATGCATACACACACACACACACACACAGACACACACACACACAAGAATTAATTCACAAACAGTTAAAACACTAAAAAAAAAAATTACTTATTTTGCAAAGAAAAAATCATTTAAAGTTTAATCGGAATTTATGAGATTCAAGATGATTACAACATTCAAGGGAGTTATTACAGTCATGCGAGTAATCATATTTTAGCGAGATATAAACATCTTAGCGAGCTATAAACATCTGAGCGAGTTATAAACATCTGAGCGAGTTATAAACATCTTGGCGAGTTATAAACATCTGAGCGAGTTATAAACATCTGAGCGAGTTATAAACATCTTAGCGAGTTATAAACATCTTGGCGAGTTATAAACATCTTAGTGAGTTATAAACATCTTGGCGAGTTATAAACATCTTAGCGAGTTATAAACATCTGAGCGAGTTATAAACATCTTAGCGAGTTATAAACATCTGAGCGAGTTATAAACATCTTAGCGAGTTATAAACATCTGAGCGAGTTATAAACATCTTAGCGAGTTATAAACATCTGAGCGAGTTATAAACATCTTGGCGAGTTATAAACATCTGAGCGAGTTATAAACATCTTAGCGAGTTATAAACATCTTGGCGAGTTATAAACATCTTAGTGAGTTATAAACATATTGGCGAGTTATAAACATCTTAGCGAGTTATACACATCTGAGCGAGTTATAAACATCTTAGCGAGTTATAAACATCTGAGCGAGTTATAAACATCTTAGCGAGTTATAAACATCTGAGCGAGTTATAAACATCTTAGTGAGTTATAAACATCTTAGTGAGTTATAAACATCTTGGTGAGTTATAAACATCTTGGCGAGTTATAAACATCTTAGTGAGTTATAAACATCTTGGCGAGTTATAAACATCTTAGTGAGTTATAGACATCTTGACGAGTTATAAACATCTTGGCGAGTTATAAACATCTTAGTGAGTTATAAACATCTTACTCCCACGATGTGCCCCGCCGTCAACACAGCATATGAAGAGATGGCAGGAATACTACAGGTTAGGTTAGGTCAGGTCAGGTTAGGTTAGGTCAGGTTAGGTCAGGTCAGGTCAGGTTAGGTTAGGTCAGGTCAGGTTAGGTCAGGTTAGGTTAGGTCAGGTCAGGTTAGGTCAGGTCAGGTTAGGTCAAGTCAGGTCAGGTCAGGTTAGATTAGGTTAGGTCAGGTCAGGTCAGGTCAGGTCAGGTTAGGTTAGGTTAGCATAAGTTAGGTTAGGTTAGGTCAGGTCAGGTCAGGTTAGGTTAGGTTAGCATAAGTTAGGTCAGGTCAGGTCAGGTTAGGTTAGGTTAGCATAAGTTAGGTTAGGTTAGGTCAGGTTAGGTTAGGTTATTCCCCAGAAAATCCTATTTCAAAGGTCTTCCAGTGAGAGGAAATACGAGGCATGAAGGAAAAAACCAGAGTTCATAGAAACAGAGGGAGAGCAGTGAGAGAAGAGTGAGCAGTGAGAGAAGAGTGAGCAGTGAGAGAAGAGTGAGCAGTGAGACAGAGGGAGAGCAGTGAGAGAAGAGTGAGCAGTGAGAGAAGAGTGAGCCACAAGGTAAATAAATAAGAGGAATAAAGCAGAAAGACAACAACTATTAAACACCATACTGTATGTGTAAGAATAAGCGGACGGACGGACGATGATTTAACCCCTTGAAGACGATGACTTAACCCCTTGAAGACGATGACTTAACCCGTTGAGGAAGATGTCTTAACCCCCTGAGGATAATGATTTAACCCCCTGAGGATAATGATTTAACCCCCTGAGGACAATGATTTAACCCCTTGAAGACGATGATTTAACCCCTTGAAGACGATGACTTAACCCCTTGAAGACGATGACTTAACCCCTTGAGGACGATGACTTAACCCCTTGAAGACGATGACTTAACCCGTTGAGGAAGATGTTTTAACCCCCTGAGGATAATGATTTAACCCCCTGAGGACAATGATTTAATCCTTTGAGTACGATGACTTAAACCATTCTACAATGATCATAAAAGAGAATATGTGAACACCATATACAGTATCAGCAGTTTTCAGTAATAGTCTTCACGCCAATTAAAAAAATACATGATATTTTCAAGTGTCCTCTAATTTTATGAGTACATTATCGTTCAAGCTGATGACTGGTTACGTAAATATAATATTTTATGCAGACAGTATCCACAAATAGATATAAACTGACTGTCTGGACAAGTAGTCACATCTGAAGCCAATTTCTATCATGGAAGAAGCTACAAATTTCCTTCCTTGCAAATATGTTCATATATATTCATCATGGCAGCTCCCTATAGAGCTGTTGTTTATTCTTTGACCAAAAGTTCAAAGACGAAGATCACATATTGGAATATTCTCCTGTGTTCCTTGTGACTTCATTCCAATTTAGTTCGCACATCTTATCGCTTCTCTTCATAAGATCTCACACGCAATTTACCTAACATATCGTTGGTATAACTTCAATAACATTTATCTTTAAATCGTAACACGCAATTCTGCAAACGATGTATGAAAAAATTTTCTAAAATGAGTTAAAAACGAAACACTACGAAACAAGCATGATTGAGAAGTGTTCATAAGGTCCGTCAGTAACAGCGACTGATGTAAACGGCCGGAGGTGCAGCGCAAATCTTATAGAGTGAGGGGGCCGAGGGAGGAATTACCTGTCAATCAGTCAGTCACTCACTCACTCAATCAGTTATGTTGCTCAATAACTCAGGTTAGTCAGTGAGTTAGTCAAGTTAGTGAGGAAGTCAGCTAAGAGAATCAGTCAGGTAAGTGAGTCAGTCAGGTGAGTCAGTCAGGTCAGTGAATTAGTGAGGTCAGTGAATCAGTCAGGTCAGTGAGTCAGTCAGGTCAGTGAATTAGTGAGGTCAGTAAATCAGTCAGGTCAGTGAGTCAGTCAGGTCAGTGAATCAGTCAGGTCAGTGAATCAGTCAGGTCAGTGAGTCAGTAAGGTCAGTGAATCAGTCAGGTCAGTGAGTCAGTCAGGTCAGTGAGTCAGTCAGGTCAGTGAGTAAGTCAGGTCAGTGAGTCAGGGCAGTAAATCTGTCACCAATCTGTACCGGTGGGTCACATCCCTAGTCTCCCCCTCTAACTTTTAGATTCAATTCTACTTCATTTAAATAATCCTAAAATAATCCTTGATCCTATAATGGGAACATGAGTTTATCCTGAGACAAGATACAATAACTTGTTTGTTTGGCTAGTGTGTGTGTGTGTGTGTGTGTGTGTGTGTGTGTGTGTGTGTGTAGCCACACAATGCGTCTAGAGTGGCAGCATTATGTTAGTGTTAAGATGCAAGCACAGCTTGCTCCCTCTCTCTTTCAGCTGCCGCCGTTGGCTAGCCCTCGTGTCGAACAGGGAAGCAACTTGCATAAGTCTTCCCCTGCCAGTACACAGCCTCTTCAACATCAAGACTCCTGCTGTGCCTCCTCGTGGCAACACACAGTAACTGGGTGCCTCGTGGGCCCAGGCTAAATCAGCAGAGGATCTCAGAGTAGCAGTGGGCCCCAGAGAGAAAGCGCATAGGCCCACTGGCATGTGCACACGTCCTGGCGCCTCCCAACCACCGGCCCACTGCCTTGCAGATTAAACTTTGCAGGTATAAGGCTACGGGAGTAAACCCCGAACGAAAAATCTGCTGTGGAGCACTGCATCAGGCAGACATGCTTACAGAGCTCCAACAAGACCCCAGCGGCGGCATAGGTGGAAGAGGTGACCACCATGGAAACCCAACGACTACACTGGCGGATGAAGGCAATGCCAGATGAACAGGCTACTAAGGCGTAACCCAACAAACTGGGTTATTGGCAGTCCATTGCAACTCTCCCTCTCCCCAGTCGTTGCTGCACTTGTACCACTGGATCAGGAAAAGGGAGAGCCAAGAAATGTGGTTGCAGCCTGCGCTCCTGCCTCACCACATAAATCAACTCACGCGCAGCCATCATCCAGCTCACCATACCTCTCATCATCATCAAAACCCCTATACCCCCAAAGTCCTATGGCGACGGACGAGTGGCAATGGGAACAGGCAGAGATGACTGCCAGAATCTTTAGTCACAACTCTGCATATGGGTGGCACATATACAGTAAGATGGTTGTTTATGCACTGGGATCTAGGCAGCAGTACAATCCGGTCCTGTCTGCACGACTGAGCAGCCCTTTAGGGGAGTCACTCTGCTCACCCTACATGGGGAGGGGGCTAGAAATGGTGCCCTAAACATAGCCTGCCTAAAAACCCAACCTGACTGGGCAACCGCACCCAGTAAGGTCATCCATATGCAGTCGAAAACACAACCAAAATCACAGCTCCAAACAAAAACAAACTATATAACCTCTTATGGTTGCTGCATGGAATGTCAGGACCTTTCTGGATACTGGCACAAATGGGCGTCCTGAAAGAAGAACTGCCCTTGTGGCAAAAGAGCTGGTTAGGTATAACATCGACATAGCAGCCATCAGTGAGTCCCGGTTCCCAGACGAGGGTCAACTCACAGAACGGGGGTCTGGTTACACTTTATTCTGGAAGGGTAAGCATGCTGCGAAGAGAAATCTCATTTATGGAATTGGCTTTGCCATCCGCCAAAGCATCCTACACAGGTTAACTGAAATGCCTATTGGGATCAACGAGTATTTCATGACGCCCTCGAGTCCCACTGAATCACTCACGTCATGCCTTCTTCATCAGTGCATACACCCCATCCCTGGATGAAGAGGATGACATTAAGGAGGCCTTTTATGCCAACCTCGACAGAGTGCTAACCTCTATCCCAAGAGAAAACAAGGTTGTGCTCCTTGGCGACTTCAGTGCCAGAGTTGGCAGAGAAGCTAACATTTGGCAGGGAACCATAGGGAGAAATGGACTAGGCAAGTGTAATCTCAACGGCCTACTCCTGCTCAGCAAGTGTGCTGCACACAACCTCACTATCACCAATACCTTGTTTAGGCAGGCCGACAAGTTCAAGGGTTCGTGGCAACATCTAAGATCCAAACACTGGCATCTCATTGACTACATCATTGACAGAGAAAGAGATCGCTGAGATGTCCTCATCACCCATGCCATGCGTGGCTCAGACCACTGTGACACTGATCATCGACGTGTCAGGTCCAAGCTCTCACTTCACATCACCCCAAAACGGTGAAGGCAGCAAGCCTCAAGAAGAAGTTTTAATACTAAGCGTCTGGAGGATTCAGCGATAGCACATGCTTTCAGAGAGCAGCTCGAACACGGGCTTATAAACAACCCAACAGCAAACAACGTGAATCCCAGTGCCGAGTGGGACATCTTAATACTGTTAAGACAAAAGCCTGCAGAGACCCTCGGCCATATCAAAAGAATACACCAGGACTGGCTTGATGAAAAAGACCCGGCAATCAATGTACTCACTGATGATAAACATGCTGCTTTTGATGACTGGCAGAACAACCCTGAGTCTCGAACTAAAGCTGATACCTTCCGCAAGAAGAAAGAGGCAGCCCAGCGGGAACTTCGCACTCTAAAGAACGACTGGCTTAAAAATAAAGCATGTGAAGCACAAAAACTTGCAGATCAGCCCAAGATGTTAGAATTTTTCATTTCCACTAAAACATTTTATGGGCCTGTAACTCGTGGCGAAGCCTCCTCCGCTCATCTGACGGTAACCTCATAATTAAAGACGATGGAGGCCTCCTTCAGCGCTGGAAAGAGCACTACCATTCATTGCTCAACCGAAACACTGGTGTGGGTGTCCTGACTACCCAGCAGGTCCCTCAGCATCCAGAGCTAACCAACCTCAGCTATCCTCCATCCCTGGATGAGAAAGTTACTGCCATCAAACAGATGAAAAATAACAAAGCCTCAGGGCCTGATGGAATCCCAGCCGAGGTGTATAAAGCAGGAAGACCTCTGCTTACCAGCCGTCTCCACTCTCTCCTGGAGAATTTATGGGAAAAGGAGGAAATCCTCCAAGCTCTTAAAGATGCCTCCATTGTCAAAATTTATAAGAACAAGGGACACCAGTCAGACTGTGGCAACTGCTGTGGAATCTCGCTGCTCTCTGTAGCTGACAAGATTATCGCCCGAGTTCTCCCAAACAGACTTCTTCCTGAGGCGGAAAACCTCCTCCCAGAATATCAATGTGGTTTTAGACCATCACGTGAGACCACTGACAAGATCTTTGCTGCCCGCCAAATACAAGAAAAGTGCAGAGAACAGCATCGTGACCTGTACATGGCTTTCATCGACAGGGAAACCCTCTGGTGGACCCTCAGCCGTTTTGGCTGCACAACGGCACCCAGTCTAATTTCTTCCCCAACCAAACAGGGGTTAAACAAGGGTGTGTACTAGCACCAACTCTCTTTTACATCTTCTTGGCTGCCTTTCTTACTCGTGCCAGTGCCAATTTAGCCAGTGGGGTGAACATCAAGTACCAGGTTAAGGGGGGTCTTTTCAGCATAAGACAACTCCAGACAAGAACAAAGGTGTCGGAAGCTTCCATTACTGAACTTCAATATGCAGACGACCTCACCCTTGCTGCTCACACTGCGCACAGGAGATCCTGAACACCTATGCAGACGCGTATGCACACTTCGGCCTTGAGGTGAATGTTCGTAAGACTCAGATTGTCTTTCAACCTGCCCCTGGTTCAGGCACATCTCCACCATCCATCCAGCTTAACTACTCTCTCTATGTTGTCCACTTTCGGTATCTCGGCTCCAACCTGTCCACCACAGCAAACATCAATGAAGAGATTCAGCATCGAATCAGATGTGCATCTCAAGCCTTTGGCAGACTCTGAAATTGTGTCTTCAGCTGTAGGGAGCTGAAATTGTCTACAAAGCTGCACCTATATCGACCAGTGGTCCTCCCCACCCTGCTATATGGCAGTGAGACATGGGTCACATACAGGAGGCACCTCAAGCCACTTCAGAACTTTCACCAATGTAGTCTACATTCCATCCTCCGAGTTCGCTGGGAAGACAAGAGAACAAATGACAGTATTCTTGCTGACACCAACTGTAAGAGCATCGAGGCTACCATTATCCATGAACAACTACACTGGACTGACCAGGTTACCGCATGGACGACAGTAGACTGCCAAAACAGCTACTTTACAGTCACCTAACGAATAGTAAACGTAACGATGGCGAGCAATTGAAAAGGTATAAGGATAGTCTTAAGGCAAACCTGAAAAAGTGCCAAATCGACCCATTCACCTGGGAGTCGATTACTCTACATCGTAACGCTTGGAGGAGCACCACACGAGAAGGTGCCAATACTTTCGAGTTAGCCCGACTGCAAACCGAGGCAGACAAGCGCCAAAGCCAGAAAGACGCTGCCACCGCCCCTCCTGGGAAAAGGAATGTAAGATAAACAGAAGGACATAAAGAAGAAAAAGAAACAAAGACAAGGTGAAGAGAGGGACTGTGGTTAGTATACACGAAAGAGTGAAGGAAGGATGGAAGGGAGAAGAGAATGGGAAGAGGAGATGGAATAGACAGAAGAAAAGGTAAATACAAATGTGGAATAGAATCAAAGTTTTTAAGTTATCAGTCTCTCTCTCTCTCTCTCTCTCTCTCTCTCTCTCTCTCTCACACACACACACACACCATCAGCAATAAAACCTGAGAACCCACCACACAAAACCAGCTGAACACACAAGCCGGAAAAAGCCAACTTATATCCTCCACATTTCGCTAAGTTACGCAGCAGTGTGGGCCGTCCAACAGCTCTCACTTGAACGGATGCAGATGTCATAGATGGTGCTTTACAAAATATTATTATTACTTTTATTCTGGTTTGTATTATTATTTTCCCTCTGATTTTGCTGTGTGTGTGTGTATGGTTTAAGGTCCCTCGTGTAGGTAAGGGCGTGAGAACAAATCATTAATCAGGCTATGTTGGCTCACCTTAATCCCCCTACCCACCTCAACCCCTCCCCCTCCTCCTCCCACTCCCCCTCCCCCTCCCCCTCCCCCACCTCCTTAGCATATTGCTGGAAAAGCGGGCGAACTGAGGTACAACAATCCGCTTACCCCCAAAAAATTATAAAAAAAAAAAAATCCAGACATTTGAGTTTTTAATATATAAGGATTTAATTTGCATATTTCTTTCAGGGTAATGTTTCAGGGGGATGTTTCAGGGTTATGTTTCAGGGTTATGTTTCAGGGTTATGTTTCAGGGTGATGCTTCAGGGTGATGCTTCAGGGTTATGTTTCAGGGTTATGTTTCACGGTGATGCTTCAGGGTGATGTTTCAGGGTTATGTTTCAGGGTGATGCTTCAGGGTGATGCTTCAGGGTGATGCTTCAGGGTTATGTTTCAGGGTTATGTTTCACGGTGATGCTTCAGGGTGATGTTTCAGGGTGATGTTTCAGGGTGATGCTTCAGGGTGATGCTTCAGGGTGATGTTTCAGGGTTATGTTTCAGGGTTATGTTTCAGGGTGATGTTTCAGGGTTATGTTTCAGGGTTATGTTTCAGGGTGATGTTTCAGGGTGATGCTTCAGGGTTATGTTTCAGGGTTATGTTTCAGGGTGATGCTTCAGGGTGATGTTTCAGGGTGATGTTTCAGGGTTATGTTTCAGGGTGATGTTTCAGGGTGATGCTTCAGGGTGATGCTTCAGGGTGATGTTTCACGGTGATGCTTCAGGGTGATGTTTCAGGGTTATGTTTCAGGGTTATGTTTCAGGGTTATGTTTCAGGGTTATGTTTCAGGGTGATGCTTCAGGGTGAGAGGTGTTTACAAGTTCGGCAAAACGTTATTTCTTTACCTTACCACATGAGGTAATATTGATCCCTTGACAAAATACAAGTTTAAATCGACATCTAAAGTGATATTTCTATGACTACATTATAATCCACCTAAATTCTGTCTCCTCTAACCTGACTGATTTTTTTTTTCCGCGCGAGGGAGATTTTTTCTCTTATAGTTCGGCGTAAAACAGCCAATAACTTACTTCCCCATGACCATTGGTTGATTATGTCATCGAGTTTCGTTTTTTTTAAGAATAAATCGCAACGTGAATTTATTACCGAGTTCCTCAATATTTAATTCTTAGCGAGCCACAATACGATGACATCTAGCACATAATGTTATTAGTCATCACCATTATCATCTTCATCACTATTATTATCATCATCATCATCATCATCATCACTATTATCATCATCAGACAAGAACGAATCCCCCCGAGAGCAGAACAACTTGAGAGAGAGAGAGAGAGAGAGAGAGAGAGAGAGAGAGAGAGAGAGAGAGAGAGAGAGAGAGAGAGAGCCTACATTTCCTATAGAGTATCTAGAGGCTAGGATGGCCTGATATGAAGGTAGGGAAGACCCATCATATATTATACAGACGGAAATGGACACTCAACGTCACATCTGATGGTGACACACGCTGGCCCCTGTTCACGTCCCAGGAACCTGCCCGCTGTATGAGATGAACGTGAGGTGCAGTGCGAGTTTAATTTTAAGGGATGGAAAATCGTGAGCCTCCGGGAAAAAACTTGAGAGCTTGATTCCCTGAACTCACAACACACCACTCCACACACACACACACACACACAGACACACACAACACACCACTCCACACACACACACACACCACTCCACACACACACACACACACCACTCCACGCCCACACAACATACCACTCCACACACACACAACACACCACTCCACGCCCACACAACACACCACTCCACGCACACACACACACACACACACACACACACACAACACACCACTCCACACACACACAACACACCACTCCACACACACACACAACACACCACTCCACACACACACACAACACACCACTCCACGCCCACACACACACACACACACACACACACACACAACACACCACTCCACACACACACACAACACGCCACTCCACGCTCTCACAACACACCACTCCACACACACACACAACACACCACTCCACGCCCACACACACACACACACACACACACACACCACTCCACACACACACAACACACCACTCCACACACACACACAACACACCACTCCACGCCCACACACACACACACACACACACACACACACACAACACACCACTCCACACACACACAACACACCACTCCACACACACACACAACACACCACTCCACGCCCACACAACACACCACTCCACGCTCACACAACACACCACTCCACGCCCACACGTCCACTAAAGCCAACAGTGAGAACGCTAA
The DNA here is from genome assembly GCA_958450375.1 of Homarus gammarus. NCBI lineage: Eukaryota > Metazoa > Arthropoda > Malacostraca > Decapoda > Nephropidae > Homarus > Homarus gammarus. Next base: position 109,424 of record CAUDMG010001181.1, read on the forward strand.
TCTCTCTTTTAGCTTCCCAGAACAGCTGACTAGATCCTGATATAAGAGAATTACTTTAAAAAAACCCTATGAGGGTAGATGTGTGTGTGTGTGTGTGTGTGTGTGTGTGTGTGTGTGTAATAATAATAATAATAATAATAATAGGCAGGGTGAGCAGGAGGAGGAAGAGGGCAGGTGACGAGCACAGCATTATGACGTCATCCAGGTAGGCACGTGTTAGTGGGATTCTGTTGTTTTGTTTATATAAAGCCCGACGAATGCGTAATTAATGCTCATTAACCTGTATGAATTTCCGTGAAGGAATAATATGTATTGCCATCGATTGTATTGAACAAATGTGTATGTATGTATAGTGGGCGAGAAATAGCACACACACACACACACACACACACACACACACACACACACACTCACACACACACACACACACATTACAGAAATTGATACCTTCTCCAACAGAGTATCAATTAATAACAAAAAAATCCCGATAAAGAGGTCATTATATACGGGTATCACTTCCACCCTTCAATATCACCACTAATTTAGACATATCACACCTTAAAAAACTCTAAAGGTGTGTATGTATCAAATGAGTACAAAAAAAATAATAATAATAATCCAACTTAGCATTTTAACATTTGGTGAGGTACAGTAAGTCAATAGTCGACAAAGAAAAAATAATACTGTGGGTCTAAATCTGCATTACTTTTCCCAGGCTAATGATGGTTAAATCGTTAAGTCAAAGGAGGTTAGTTAAAAGGTTACGGGAGTCATTTACCTGCCGCTAAGATGGTTGTTGTGAACGAGAATTTTAACAAGAAAAAAAAAACGCGGTGATTAAGTACTGTATTAGGCACTGCATTAAGTACTGTATTAGGCACTGCATTAAGTACTGTAATAGGTACTGCATTAAGTACTGTAATAGGTACTGCATTAAGTACTGTATTAAATAGAGTATTAAGACTGTATTAAGCCGCTAAAGATAAAACTATCTTGTTTAATTTGTCAAAGCCTTACGTAATACAGTACAGTACAGTACAGTACACCACATGTCTCTCATTGAAAAACCTGAACTCTTTACCCTTTACATGAACCAAAATTCCGAGAAACTTTCAACAAAATAAATCTGAATGGAACCAACGGGACCAGCACAAAGGCTTATGAAAGTTACCCCACGCGTCACAACTTTATAAAACTCTACTCTAACTGACAAACAAGAATACGACTTTCCTTACATAAGAATATACAAGATGAGGGAAAATATTCGCTCATTGAATCCAGCCAAGCAACGAAGGGCCCGGCACCATATTGGAATGTCCGGTGAACAGTAGCCTTTACGCGCCATATTGGAATGTCGGGTGAACAGGACCCTTTATCTATAACACCGTGATAAAATGTCGGAATTTGGAAAAATTTGGTCTGGTCGTTCATTTTTTTTTTTTTTTTTGTACTGTGAAAATGGCTCTGGCTGAGACACCACCTATTGAAAAGATATGGAAGGTACTGTATCGTTGCCTCCATTTATAACAGGTACAGTGGGTGGCGTGTTTTGTGAGATGTGGCACCACTGCCAACCAGACAACGCATAGAAGCCAATAACGTTCTACTAATCCACTTGGTAATCGATATTAAAGCTATAACCAGGCGGGAAATACATACATTCACAGATAGAGGAAGGAGGGACTGCTTATGTAGCATCCTTGATCTGGTCACTATAGCAAAGTTAGCTCTGCCACATCTCACAAAACACGCCAGCCACTGTACCAGTTATAAATGGAAGCAACCGTACCACTGTTTTTTAATGACCTTACAAGTGATCCGTCACTGGTATCGTGTGGAGGCAAAGGTGTTCTGTTGGTGATGGTCTGATAAGAAAGTTATCAAACCGTATTGGCCTAACAGGAATAGTACTGTACCTTGGCACCAGGGTCGAGTACGTTGTTACAGTGTTCTAACAAGATGGTTCTTTTATGGAATGATCTCACGAGGGCAAGAAAATAAGAGTTCAATAACCAGAGAGATAGAGACATAAGATCAGAGAGAGAGAGAGAACTAAGATCAGCTAACAAACTGGGGAGAGATGAGATAAAGATAGTGACAAAGAGAGAGGCAGAGAATCAGCAAAGAGAGTGAGAGGATAAAAGAAAGTCATAAGGTTAACAGAGAGACGGGGAGACAGAGATGTAATTGACAAAAGAGAGAGAGAGAGAGAGAGAGAGAGAGAGAGAGAGAGAGAGAGAGAGAGAGAGAGAGAGAGAGAGAGAGAGAGTTGTGGCCTCCTCGCGGTGGTCACCCTTAAGATGGTCTCCGAGGAAACTTGTACAGCATTAAGGATTAGCCGTACAACAGGGGGGAGGGGGGGGGGGGACCTACCCTCTATACACGAGCACTCTGTGATCGACCAGCGGCGTGACCAGTTAACCAAGACATTCGTTCCCCTAAATCTCTCAGACTCCGTGACTTCACTACCAACTGACGATACATACCTCCAATACTGTGTGTGTGTGTGTGAGGGACTTAGTTCGCTAACTCTTCCGACAGATACACTTCTTTTCCGATCTCCAGTGGGTCAGAGGGTCGATATCTGTCAGAGCCGTTTCCGAGGGGAGGGATTATAAAATAGGCGTAACTTTTTATTCACAATATCTCTTAAACAATAACAACAACATTGACAAGGTTGGGCCTAGCGAGCGCCTGGATACTCTTTGTGGCACCTGAAAAAAAAAATATTACTTCCAGCATCCAAAACAACGCCCCCGAAGACACTGCCTCTTTGATAACCTCTCGATCATAAAGCTCATAGTTTCTGTACTAGACCACGTTGTTAATATATTAATGGACGCTATGATACTCTTCTTTTGAACACAATTTGCACCATATTTCTTCCCAATTCCACTGATATCCACACACACACACACACACACACACACATACAGTAAACAACTTGAACCTGGAAATAATAATAATTCATTCATTCTTAAGCACGAGTATACAGTATAGTCAATGCTTTATAGATGTGAGACGTAAATAGTTACAAAGGAATAGAAGAGAAGGTTAGAGTTTTGAGAAGGATTTTGGGGGGTTGTGTGTACAGAATGTGAAGTGGAGGAGAGAGGGCGATTGAGGAAGAGGGGTAATGGAGGAAGAGAAACGGAGGGGGAGGAGGAGGAATGGAGGAGGAACAATGGAGGACAAGGAGCAAGAAGGAGGATGAGGGACAATGGGGGAGGAGGGACAATTGAGGATGAGGGACAATGGAGGAGGAGGAGGAGCAATGAAGGAGTAGAAGGAGAGGTAATGCAGGAGTAGGAGGGATAACGGAGGAGTAGAAGGAGGGGTAATGGAGTAGTAGGAGGAGGAGAGCAATAAAGTAGGAGATCAGGGAGTTGACGAGGCAATATGGAACCCAAGATGTGGTGGGCTCAGGGTAGGACTATAGGACGGGCTGGAGAGTGAGCGAGGAAGCGGGACGACTGACTCCCTGGAAATATACACAGGGTGTCTATACTTTATTCACCTTATTATGAAACTTAATAATTCGGGTTTTTTACTGGTATCGTGTGAAAACAAAATAATACGCTAGATATTCTTGAGAAATACAGGGTGTCCATAAATGATTACTCTAAAAACAGTATGCTCTCATGTTTGAATTAGGGTAATCATTAACAGACACCTTGTATAATCTTGATCAATAATAATGACATGACATAACCTGCAAGTCCCTCTTATCAATAATTCTCCCGGCCGCTGGGTAAGCTTTTCTCACTTCAATATTCCACGAGTCAGGGGAAACGATGGTTGTTGTACTACATCTTAAATGGAGGAGCTGATGAAAAATACTCCTAAAAGAGATAAAAGTGGAGTTATCTGGTAAGAGAAGGAAGATTAGTATTGTGTCAAGTTATCCCGAGATGTAGGGACGAGGCTGGCCATTGAGGTGCTGACTGGCAACAGGTGGGAGAGTGAGGACGAGAGGCCGGCTAACAGAAACTAGTCTATGTCATGTGCGTATATATCCTCAGTAAAACCTTCCTCAGAAAAATCCTCAGAAAGTCAGTCAGTTAAGGCGGATATACGGTTGGGTGGGTAGATGTGTAATGAAAAAGATGATATACTGATGCTCTGGTTTAACGAAAGTCGAGGTGAGTGAAGGGTAAAATTAACATATTTCAAGAACATATACAGATATAAGGTACGTAAGAGCTTTTGGTGTGTGTTTAATAACTTATCTTGGAAAATAACACACACACACACACACACACACACACACACCACACACACACACACACACACACACACACACACACACACACCACACACAAACACACACACACACACCACACACACACACACACACCACACACACACACCACACACACACACACACACACACACACACACACCACACACACACACACACACCACACACACACACACACACACACACCACACACACCACACCACACACACACACACACACCACACACACACACACACACACCACACACACACACACACACACACACACACACACACACACACACACACACACAAAGCTAAAACATCACATCATAACATCAGACATAAACAGAATGTCTCGGATAAACATTAACCAACAGACCCACGGAGCATTATCACACTGCATCTAATTAATCACTTGTAGCCTCTAATTAGTGATAATAACCCTGACGGTGAATTATATCATTAACATCTCCTAATAATATACCCATGACTAAAACCTTTTACATTTACTTTATGACTGATTTATATTTCAACCTGGAAGAATCTAGTAAATCATTTTTTTGAACTCCAAGTACTTTTCAGTTATCTATATACATACAAGTATACATATGGTCTGACTGAGAATACATACACATAGATACATAATGCTCAATGTAAAGGTTTAATCTGTCATAAGTATTAGTGGTGGACACACACACACACACACACACCACACACACCACACACACACACACACACACACACACACACACTCCATCATCACCCTGCCACCCACTCACCCTCGGTCTTATGACGTAAGGAACACCATGCACCTCACCGTTCAAATCTCATAATAGTTGACCTGAGGATCATCTCTCACCCTCACTTGTCTCACTCCTCACGCCCTCCTTCCCGGTACAAGAACACTCGTACCTTATTCACAGAACCTCAAGTAATCTGACCTTATTTGTACTAATTATATGCACATCTCGCATCAAATCATAATTATAGGATATATCACCAATTTAAGTGCCATCAGTTTTTGAGGGGTGAAGCATTTCTTATCTCAACATTTCGTTCGTAATTACATAAATTTCCTCACTGGTCATTGATAGGACTCCACTATGACGTCATATATATAAACAAACGCACTACACATAGCCTGGGGGCGCGGGGGTGTTGTCTCATAAGGTAAAGGCTTCAAATAACGGCACAGATAACGAGGCCATCTTAGGAGAGTCATAGATGTCATACTATCCACTTGTATTAATAAAGCAACCTAACCTGGAGCAATCAATTATACCTTTCAAACACCACACAATTTATGACTCTCTCTCTCTCTCTCTCTCTCTCTCTCTCTCTCTCTCTCTCTCAATGCACGGAGAAAATAATAACACCACTTTCTCTACTCTGTAATGAACCAGGGGAAGGCTATTCATGACAAGGTGACATCCAAGCTTGACAACTAGTTACAACCTCCTCTTTCTCCCCCTTCGTTCCTTTTCTCCTCACCTCCCTTCTCACCAACATAATCTTTTCTTCTTCCTTCTTCTACCTCTGTCTACCTTCCTTCCCTATCCTCCACACACCTGATGATGACTGTGAATCTTGACCTCCCACACCCCCATAAAAGGCAGAGTTCAGCCCAGTGGAAATAAACCATCCTATTTATAGTCAAAACTCAGCTTAGGTAGAGAAGAGAAGTAATCCCAGATAAGAACGCAATACCACTTATCAAATGAAGCTTCGCCTTAGGAGATTATATGCCCCGGGTTGTTTGAAAATTGTTTAAGGTGGAAAATTATTAGACAGCCTTATCTTAAAGTTGTTTGTTGTAAGAAAGTGATTTAGTTCAACGGTGCTTGAATGACCCTCACGGTTGAAGTACCTAATTCAATATCTCAAAGCAATAAATTTACTGTATGTCTTTTGGTCAGGATATATAAGCAAACGTAATGGTAGGTGTGTGTGTGTGTGTGTGTGTGTGTGTGTGTGTGTGTGTGTGTGTGTGTGTAAAACTGCATGATAATAGAGGCTTTTGTTAGTCAGGTATATTTTAACTTCGGAGAACAAAATAATGCAGGTATAATAATTCAGTTTAAGGTAGTCACTTATGCGGAAATGAGTCAGGTTTGTGAAGCAAATAATGTTAAGTGGAGCTTCAAGTGTGTGCTGTAGTAGAAGAAAATGTGTAAAATGAAGGTTTAGTTAGGTATGTGTTGTAGTGGAGACGTGAGGAAAATTTTCAAGTAAATCAATCATTATGTTTTACTAGTTACAGCGTTTCCTTAAATGTGATTGAGTTCTGAGGAAATAGAACCGATGCCTCTGTGATATACCTGGAACAGTCGACTCACACACACACACACACACACACACACACAATCTCGCGGGGGAAATCATGGCCATTGCACTAATTAAAATTACTATTATTATTATTATTATTATTACACACACACACACACACACACACCAAAATCCTTCAGCAGATAAGTATTGTCATCCGTCAGGGAATCTCATATAAAATAGGAGATACGCCCCGAGTTCGTCCTAGTTTTACCCAGAGATGTGTAAGGAGAATGTGGGTCAGGCGCCCTCTATCCTCGAGCTGGGAGAGAGAGAACAATCAGGACAGGAAGCTGACAGAGAGAAATCCAACAGAAAGAGTGGGGCGGGAGGAGAGAAGATGAGGAGAAGCTGTCGGAGAAGAGAAAAAGTGAGGAGGAATAAAAGGGAGGGAGGTAGACGATGGAGGAGCGTAGAAGTGAATGGAAGAAGATGGGGTGGAAGTAGGTTAGGTTAGGTTAGGTTAGGTTAGGTTAGGTTAGGTTAGGTTAGGTTAGGAGCTGATTTGAGGAAGAGCTTTGGTTCTTGCACAACCTTAGGACACACGTTTCAGGACTCTAGCTGCTTCCGTTTAGGAGCTATGAGTGGTACAGCCAGACAGACAGACAAATAGACACGTTCTTTAATTAGACGTAGAGATAGAGAGGTATGTTGTGGTGCCTGACTTTAGTCCTCCGGAGAGTCGAACGGGAGATGTAAATAGAAAATAATGATAGAGATAACTGGGTGTAAAGGATGGACAGGACATTATGTTGAGGTCAGAAGGTAGAGAATGGAAGGACGTGTGATTATAACTGACGCCACACACACACACACACACACACACACACACACACAGAAAAAATAAGAAAGAGCTTAAAGTATTCGGATCACATTTCCCTTGACCAGATGATTGAGCGAGTGAAATCCCCGAGGCTCATAAACTCTGGATCTAAAGTCGTCATACTCGGAGATCCACCACATGAGGCCTCTAGATCTCTATGTAGTCATAGGAGTCTTTGAACCAGGAGAGTCAAAGCGTGAAGCCTCCTGACATATATCGTTTTCATAATTTTCTTTTTGGAAAATTTAATTAATTTTTTTGAACACATGACCTGGACACAACAGCCTATTATAATAAGTACATCTTGTGATCTCAGGTGAGCTTCATCTTTTTCTTTAAGACACAGAAAGATGCACAGCTACTGTTGCCTCTCTCTCTCTCTCTACCTCCTCTGCACATGTCTCCCACACTGCTCTCTCCTCCCGAATAACTCATTAGTTACTAACCCCCTATACCCCAGCCCTCCTCCCTTAATAATAATAATAATAATAATAATAATAATAATAATAGTCATACACTCCCACTTTTTAATCATTAATTGCGTTTTCCCCACGAGATCACAACTCCTAACACGGTGTAAGAAATTTCATATATCATATAACCTCTTCACACCTGACTCGGCTGGAGCTGTGCAATCTTTAAGTTCAACCCATATATACTGTACATCTCGAGAATAACACTTGCACACCGTTTCAAATTTATTTCTTTATTTTCTGACCCTTGATACCTTGATGGGTAATTTTATTCGTATGGTTCCGGATCATTTATGGTTTGTATTTTATTTTTAACTCTTCAAAACTCGATTGATAAATAGCTTCTGTGTTTGTTGTAAAGTTGGGTTAATGTTATCTTCGTTTGTTGTAAAGTTGGGTTAATGTTATCTTCGTTTGTTGTAAAGTTGGGTTAATGTTATCTTCGTTTGTTGTAAAGTTGGGTTAATGTTATCTTCGTTTGTTGTAAAGTTGGGTTAATGTTATCTTCGTTTGTTGTAAAGTTGGGTTAATGTTATCTTTGTTTGTTGTAAAGTTGGGTTAATGTTATCTTCGTTTGTTGTAAAGTTGGGTTAATGTTATCTTCGTTTGTTGTAAAGTTGGGTTAATGTTATCTATGTTTGTTGTAAAGTTGGGTTAATGTTATCTTCGTTTGTTGTAAAGTTGGGTTAATGTTATCTTCGTTTGTTGTAAAGTTGGGTTAATGTTATCTTCGTTTGTTGTAAAGTTGGGTTAATGTTATCTTCGTTTGTTGTAAAGTTGGGTTAATGTTATCTTTGTTTGTTGTAAAGTTGGGTTAATGTTATCTCTTTGTGTTATAAAGTTCGAGTGAAAATAATATATCCATTTAATTTAAAGTTGCACTCAAAATAATATGTGTTTGTCGTAAAGTCTAAGTGTAGTTTCGATGTCATTTACCAGCGTTAATTGTTATGGTGTACAGTAAGTGAGTCCATTATGGGGAAAGTTTTGCCTGAGACATTGTGAGAATCAGGATAAAGGAGCAAAAGGGTCATTCACTTGGTCTCTAGGGGAAGCTGAAACATTTAACACAACGGAGAATGCGAACTTAACCTAACTTAACTTAACCTAATCTAACCAAAACAAACCTAACCTAACTTAACTTAACCTAATCTAACCAAAACAAACCTAACCTAACCTAACTTAACCTAATCTAACCAAAACAAACCTAACCTAACCTAACCAAAAAAAGACCACAAACACAATAAGGTTAATGTCATCTATTGTGATAAAAAAACAGTTTCAGTGCCGTATATCCACTCACCCTACAGGAGGTAAAAGATCATCACTATTACATAAGCACCACCAAACAAATCGACATTCTATGAGACAGGACAAGATCTATAACTCAGTACATAGGACACACGAAGGAGCCTGAAGCAGTAGTAGTAGTTATCATGTCATTGTGGACCAAGTTTACGGGACAGTGCCAGGTTGGATATTGTCCCTGGCCAACGACTGGTTACGACGCCTGGCCAAGATAAAATTCCTTCTTCTCCGTCTAATTTATGTCATCTGTTTCCCCTGCACTACAGAAATGGGATTTTTTTTTTTTTACTATAATTTTTTTTTTCTCGGACAATAGAGGGATGTGTTTAGGTACTCTCTCTCTCTCTCTCTCTCCACGGTGTATCGGAGGGTTACTGAGTACTTAGTACAGTACATTTGATGCTTAACAGAGGTGGGTATTATCCCATCACAAATCAGTATATATATTTTTTCCCTTCGGTGTATTGCTTAGTAAAGTTAGTCCCGCTGACTTTGTACCTAAGCTGAGAGGTTGTATGTTGTGTGTGTGTGTGTGTGTAAATTGGGTCTTTTATAACCTCTTTCATTATCTTTATTCCTCTTTGATTCTCTCATCCTTTGCTGTTGCTATCTTGGATTTCCCCCCCCCCCCCCCCTGTGGGACGCCACTATTGGTACAGAAAGAGCGAGAAATCGATCCCTCGACAACAACTGCCATGGATCGATTCTCAAGGAAGCTAGAAATGAGAGAACAAAGTGGGGGAGAGAAACCAAAAGAGGGAAGTTTAGATAGCAAAGACTTGTGCCATACCCTGTCAAATGCTTTGGAGATGTCGAGGGCCACGACAAAAGTTTCCCCATAATCCCTAAGAGAGGATGACCAAAGATGGGTGCAATAGGAGAGCAGATCACCAGTAGATCTCGCCTGGCGAAAGCCATACTGGTGATCCGACAAAAGAGAAAGGCGTTCAAGGTGACGGAGAAAATGGGAGTTCAAGATAGTTTCGAAAATCTTAGAGAGGGATGAAGTTAGGGCAATGGGGCGATAGTTAGAGGGATTAGAATGGTCACCCTTCTTCGGGATGGGCTGAACCAAGGCATGCTTCCAAGAAGAAGGAAAAGTTTGGGTTTTGAGGCAAAGGCGAAAGAGGCGAGCAAGCACAGGGGCCAGGGCTTCAGCACACTCCCTCAGAACACGAGAGGGTATTCCGTCCGGTCCATGCGCCTTACTCACATCCAACCTGGATAACACGCCGGCAACCCTGCGAGTGGAGATTATAGGAAAGTGCATAGGTTCAGTAGGAGGTGCAGGGGTAGGAGGGATAGAGTGGGAATCGTCTAAGGTGGAATTAGAGGAGAATAAGGTGCCAAAGAGGTTGGCTTTGTCAGGGGGAGAGTTGGCTATTGAGTTATTGGGACGGAAGAGGGGAGGAAAAGAAGGCGTGCAAAAGTTGTTACAGATGTTTTTAGTTACGGACCAGAAGGATTTACTAGAGGAAGAATTAGTCAGGACAGCGGTCTTTCTTTTAATAAAATTCCACTTGGCCCTACGAAGAATAGCCTTACAACGATTCCTAGAAGTAATGAAAGAGGTGTGGGTAATAGGAGAAGGAGATAGTTTCATAGCTCGATATGCCCTATCTCTCACCCTGCAAGCAAGAGAGCAGGAGCGATCAAACCATGATTGTAATGTGAAAGTTTTGGTAGAAGATGGGATAAATGCTCTCATACCGCCCTGTATAACCCCAGCAATGCTGTCAGCACATACTGAGGCATCCCGAGTGGAAAAGCAACATTCATCCCAAGGAAAGTCGGCGAAGAATTCTCGCAAGGATTGCCAGCTTGCCCTCCGATAGTGCCATAGTTGACGTTTAGAGGAGGGTGGGGGAGGTGGTCGTGCCCAGTTTGATTTAATAGAAATAAGGTTGTGATCAGAAGACCCTAAGGGGGCAAAAATTGAGTATGAATAGTGTGAGGGGTTAGAGGTAAAACAAAGATCAAGAATGTTAGCAAGTTGATCGTGTCGATCAGGAACGCGTGTAGGGTGTTTGATTATTTGTTCCAAATCATTAAGTAAGGAAAAAGAGAGTGCCTCAGCTCCACCTGGGTCATCCCTTGCAGAGCCAAGCCACTCTCTGTGATGTACATTGAAATCCCCTAGGTAGAGGATCTCGGTGTAGGGGTGTGTGGATAGCAACGACTCATGGCAAGAAGTGAGATAGTCAAAGAGTTCGAAATAGTTGGTAGAGTTGGGAGAACAGTATAGGAAACAAAGAAAAATAGTCACAGTAGGTAGAGATATTTTGAGCCAGATGACATCATAAAGGGGAGATTCAAGATCCGTGAGTCGGGCTATAGGTATACGTGTATTGCAGTAGGCGCATACACCTCCCTTAGAACGGAAGGAGGTATAAAGGTTGTAGTTAGAGACTTGAAAAGGTTTGGGTGAAGCTGCTTTGGTCAGTTGAAGTTCGGAGAGTAGTGAGAGATCGGGGGAAGAGGTTAATAGATGGTGTTCCACAGAAGAAAAATTGGATCTCAGGCCGCGAATGTTGGAAAAATGAAGTGTGAAAAGAGCCGATCCTCCAGCAACCGCGGTGGCGTCAGTTGAGGCCCCAGTAGCTTGATGATGATCAGGTCGGCCCTGGGGTCCACAACCTTCCCGACCAGTGGGACCCATCCGAGAAGGCCCCGCTTCAGTATTAATATCAACTGACATAGGAGAATAAAATAGAATGAATAAAATAGATCAAGAATGAGTACGGTTTTATTTGTGGTGTTGTCAATAGTAAGAGAGACAGTTGAGACCCTGCAATTGTGTGTAAAAGAGGCTCCTTCAGAGGCTCAAGTTATCACAAGAATCACGGGTGTCTGTCCCTTCCGAGGATTGCTATAGGTAACTTTTATCTCACTGATATGCCGAGCCGGCGATATTCTTACGGGGAAAAAATATAGTGATAATGATGTGGTCTCGTAGGTTAGTATTTTTCTAAGTGCCGTATGGAGTAGAGAATGGATACGAGAACTTAACCTATAGCCTTAACCTGTGTTTGTGTTTATGTTTGTGGTCTGTTATTGTATGTTTGTGTTAATGTTTGTGGTCTGTTATTGTATGTTTGTGTTAATGTTTGTGGTCTGTTATTGTATGTTTGTGTTAATGTTTGTGGTCTGTTATTGTATGTTTGTGTTAATGCTTGTGATCTGTTATTGTATGTTTGTGTTAATGTTCCTAATCTGTTATTGTGACTAAAGAGCAGTATAATGTATGTCTTACCCTGACACTTAACTCATCCTAATACCACTATCACCTGACACTCTCCTGCTACAGCCACAACCTCACTTCTGAAACTCTGGAATGTGTTTTAGCGGAGGTCAACTTTAAGAGGTCACACGTACACACCAACACCTGTACACCTTCTCCAGGTTCTTCGGGAAATAAACAGAAGCAACACCGGGAAGGAAAACAATACTAAGAGATTAAAGAAGTATTGCCCCCAGATAGCGTTATACCACACTTGAAAAAATTTCCCTCGCGAGCTATAAATATCCATCACTCGGGTCAGGAAGGGTGGTAATCGGATTAAATCTTATTAATAATATCCTGAAAATAGACTTGCTGACGTCACCTTTTATATATTTTTCTAGTTATCAAATTAAATTGTTTTTAATCTATCTTTTGACGTCAACTCATGATGAACATACTCTCGGACACAAACATGACATGGATACACTTCCCACCGTAAATAAATCACCCTTGGATCGCTCTGACAATGACTCACGTGTGACCTGGGAGAGGCCCAGCAGGTGCTGTTGAAGGGAGTGCTGGACTATGTCTCCTGTAGGGGACTGCTAGATGGACACGCGGTGCTGGGGAGGGAACTCTCCCTCTGGGGAGGAGCTGTCGGCTCCCTCCCTATTACAATGAGG